>CALYDD020000353.1:0-283067 GCA_944472135.2 Trichobilharzia regenti | reverse complement strand
TTTCCTCTTATGCAGCGAGGTAAAGGAGTGCGCCGGCCGAGAGTTTGTGTGATACTAGACATAAATCATCCGCCAAATATAAATGTCTTACGGTTATCTTATCGGTCCACTGTATTCCCGTCTTCTCTCTTCCCACAGTCTGACGCATAATCCAAGCCACCGTCGTTAAGAATATCATTGGTGATAGTAGTGAGCGGCCTTGTCCTACCCCTATATTCACTTCGTAGGCATTGCTAAGTTTTCCGTTGCGAATAACGTGACGTAAAGCTGCTGACTGATATCGGTAAGGATTTGAAGCACCGTACTTCGAAGTGTTCAAGCAGTTTCGAAATTATTTCTTGGTCAACACTATCTGTCGAAGGCTTTTTCGAAGTTGATGAAGTTAGGTTACGCCTTTGACTGCCATTCTATTCAATGTTGTGTGATGATGAGGCTCTGAGTTGCGATTTGATAAGCACATGATTCAAGTTTTCTAAATGCAGCTTGTTCTAGGCAGAGTTCTGAATCCAGTGCATAGATATTTTAAGTTCTTTAAACGTGTAGTTACAACAAACTACAATTATAAATTTTAATATTACTGGAACTAGATGATAAACATTTCTACACAGGACAGTAATATTAGTTCACACATAATATAAAAGTTAGCATAACGGGACTAGTTAGTTAGTGCACAAAAATAACCATAGTTACTAAACAGAATATATATGTATATATTTATTAATCACTCCTTAAGGACTCCTCTTGCTTTCTTTTGCGTTGCTGTTGTTTGTCTTCTTTTTTGTCTCACCATTTTAGCTTCCATTTGACTTTTTGAATGAGAATGAAGTATGTGGATATTTGACCATTTACAATGACAAATGATCTGCAAACATTATTGCTCCCATATCTTACAATTCCTTCATGAATTACGTATTACCTTCCCCCACGACGCAACCTGGATTACATTTGTGGAATATACTCTTATACCGATGGAAACGTATTAATTTGTAATACAGAGTCACGATTGTAACTTATAACAAAGCTGATCCTATCTGTAAAAATAGCTTTCGTTTCTTGGAAACACCCATGTATAAGAAAATATATACTATCATTATACTACATTGAGTACAATTCACTCGTGATGTTACGATGAAAATGCTGAAAAAACTATACAAGTGTATCACTTATTTTGATTATTACCAAATTTGGATAAAAATCAAGAATAAGATTCGATGCTATACACACCTAAGTTATATTGGGAATTACTTCAAGCTTGTAGTACCCCTATACCAACTGTAAACATGCTTTTTAATCTAATTTGTATACTTGTATTATATGCGTATACAGACCGATTTTATATGTACTTCGCTAACATTTGTCAATTTACTGTTGAATATTACCTTGACACAATTTTGAATTTGACTACTGCTACAATACACATTCGTACTCTTCGCAAGTGCCTTTTGATTTACGTTGTGGGCGTCGAGTAGCCACAACGTCTGCGCACATTAATAAGAGCGAAGAAATACTAGAATATACGTGTACGGCAGTTTAGTCAAATAACACACGCAACAAAATTGGTGAGCCCGATGACAAATTTCGACCCCGACGACTTGTTCATGCCGACGATAACTTGTTCACCGCGTTGATAACTCGTTGACTCCGACGACAACTTGTTCACCCCGACGCATCATTACACTTGCTGGATTATTTATAACCTAACTTTATCGGATCTATATGTATCCATATAATTGACATTTCGAACTCATTCTTGTGCTTTCTCATCACACAACTTGCAGTAATCTGTGGTAAGCATCTGCATTGCATGTTTTTCTGTTTTGCCATATTCTTGGTGTGCATAATTTTTGCTATTTCGTCACTGTTAAACCATTTTTCTACGAATTGTATCATGTCTTCCAATACCTCTAATAACTTAGAGCTGAGATCTGTTAGTACTCTTTCTCTTACTGTACCAGTTTTTAAACCCAGAGACCCCCATCTTTGGTTTGCACGACTGGAACATTATTTCACTGCCAATAAGCTCACATCACAGACGGCTAAATTCGGCATTTTGAGTACAGTACTACCAGACGAAATCGCCGAACAGGTTCGACAACACATAGTTCAACCCAGCACAGACGCTCCTTACGACATGTTGAAGGATGAGGTACTTCGATGCACTTCGCTTTCTGATAGGCAAACACTCGATCGTTTGTTAACAATAATAATAACAATAACAATAACAATTTCGCTTTATTCCAGAAACAGTATTTGTGGTACAGTGTGGAATTTTCAGCACATATCTACAATATTGCATCTAATTTCATCGTACATTTAAAAGGAGTATTATAAAAAAAATATTTAAAAAAAACAAAAAAAACAATAACAACAAAAAACCAAAAAAGAAACACAGAAATAACAAAAAAATGCAATAAAAATACCAAGTAAAAATGAAGATAAACGCAAATAATGAAAAAATATTTCAGTATTGGTTAGTGGAAGCTACGATATGAGTATGCGTGGTGAACAGTAACAGCTATAATCATACGGGAAATTATGAGATGTTCTTAAAAATATGTTTATAGCTAAGATGATCAGTTAATTTGATTGAACAACACTAAGCAATCATAAGATAAACATTTCAGGTTGTGTTTTTTTTATTGTCAGCACTAATGCAGTGTTTGTAGTGGTAGTGTGAGGAATCATGCATAATACAAAATTTTTTAAGATGGTGATAGTGGCAATAACAAACAAGATTGTCAGTTAAATAGTGCCGAACAAAGAACAACCACAAAACTAATGTTACATGATGGTTAATGACGGGACAATTTTTAATAATCATAGTGATAATATAGTCGGACCCAGTAGATGTATAAAGAAGGAATAGAATAAAGAATAAAAATGTAAGCCAATGATAATAAGCAATGTAGAGCTAGGTGATAAAACCCCATCGCAACTCATGAGGCATATGCAAAGCCTAGTGGCAGGAAGAGAAATCGATAAACGTCTATTTTACCAAATCTGGCTGCGACGACTTCCTGCAAACATTCAGCAAGTTCTTGCTTTCGGAGACTACGACATTGACATACATAAGCTCGCCAAAATCGCGGATAGCATGTACAAGAGGTCAGCAACTCAATCTGTTGCTTCAACTAGCAGAATACCAGACACTCACGATAGGATACAGACCCTAGAACAGAACGTCGACACCTTACTGAGTCAGTTAGCAGCACTGAGCACACACACACACAGCCAAGCCGTTCTAGAGGCTCGTCTCGTCAACGTTTTTCTAGGTCACCTAGCACGTCATGACATCACGATAATATTTGCTGGCACCACCGTAGTAACAGAAGCAATGCACGACGGTGTCGTTCACCTTGCAACTTTCAGGCTAAACCAAAAGATATATCATCATGTATGAAAACTTCTACTGTCGGCAATCTACGATCTAGCAGTCCTTTGTTCTATGTAACAGATAGAAATACCGTTACTACGTTCTTAGTCGACACAGGAGCAGAGGTGAGTGTTCTCCCTTCGTCTACGCAGGAACGTCAACATCCTGACCCTGCAGTTACGCTCCAAGCTGTTAATAAGTCTAATATTGTTACATATGGAAGTAAACGAATGACTTTAGATTTTGGTCTGCAGAATACCTACACTTGGTCTTTCATCATCGCAGACGTTCCATCCCCAATCCTTGGTATAGATTTTCTACAGCAACACAAACTGCTGGTTGATCCGGTAAGCCCTAAGCTTATAGACTCGCTCAATAAAAAGTACATCGCTGGTACGATTAGCCGTGCATCATCGTTGAACTTGATGGTCACACGCACACCAACATCTCCATATACTGACCTAGTAAATCAGTTCCCTGACATTCCTACAACCATCTTTCCGATCGACAGACCATAAAGCTCCAACGAAAGCTTTATCAGCAAAGCAGGTTAATTACTCTCCACGCGAAATACGACATCTCGAGTATATATCCCAAGTCAACTCCGATCTGCGACAAGTCAAGGGTAAAAACAATGAAGTGGCAGACGCTTTATCACGTTTGCACATTGATAACATTGTATGCCCAGACATCGACCACGAACATCTCTCAAACTTACAACGAGAGGACGTCGAACTCAAAAAGATCATGCCTTCTAAAACAACATCTCTAATTCTCGAGGCAGTTCCTTTCGGCACGGCAAAAGTTATCAGCGACACCTCTACAGATAAATACCGACCTTTGTTCCTATAGCTATGAGACATTCAGTATTCGAGAAGTTACATAACTTGTCGCATCCTGGTGTGAGCGCTACTACCAAGCTACTAAGAAAAAGATTCATCCGACCGAACATTAACAGCGACGTTAGGAAATGGACACGAAATCGCTTGTCCTATCAAAGAGTCAAACCAGCGTTCCTCGACGATTTCGAAGTCAACAATAAGGACCAGCTGAACGATGTTAGTCACGTCTCGTAAACCGTTAATGCCCAGCTCTTCCTACGCTCGGGCTCACGCTGTCGCTTGAAGTTTCTCAGAAACGCTTAGTAATAACGGACGCAAAAACCAAAACACCGATTGGCCACTTGAGAATTCTTTATTGTAACACCAACATATAAAAAATCTTCCACTAAGGTCTGTGAACAAATATTACAATAATAAATCACAATATTACTTCTGACGGTTTACTGCTGACTTCTTTCTGAACAGCGACCGATGAGACGATGACTGTCGTATTGATGCCTCCGCGAAAATTGGGGAAGTTGGTTTTGAGCAAACAACCGTGAACTGATCGTTCAATCTTCAACTGCATTGACAAACGACGTGCCAACACCTACATCCACACAAGCTTAAACGTCGACAGAGAAACCCGTGAAAACAACGCGATCTTGTAGACGAGTCCATTGGCCTAAACGTTACGTGCAAGTCATCGAAATATAACTTACTACGAATTTGCATTTTTATTATCTTTATTCATAGTTGTCATTTGATTACTCATTTAACTGACTAATATTTTCATACGTAAATCACGTCACTATTATTTTAACATCGATATTTCCTATATTATTGCATTTAATCATATCTCGCTTATCATTCACTTATCGTTCTCGTCTACAAAATACAGATCCTCGGCCAATTTTATCGTTCCTTATATGTTCTAATATGGGTAGCAATCCTGCTACCTGCCTGTCTCCTTTTCAACCTTTTGTACCCTACTGTTCACGGCCCATCACTAGAACCCTAGGTCACTGTTTGAATAATATCGGGTCCCAGTGGCTCAGTGGTCAACAAACTAGGTCGCTGACTTTGTACTCAGGGGTCCTGGGATCGAAATTTGTTGATAGGTGAGCACTGATGGGGGAGTCTCAAACCAGGACGGAACAGCTCTCCAGCACTCACAGCTGGTTTTTTATTGGTTTTCTAACTGATGTCAGCTCATGATGAACTATTCCATCCAATCTAACTAATTCCCTGCAAAAAGGAATACTCTAGAATTAAATACTGTTTAAATAAAAACTAAAAATTTTGGATCTGAAAGACAAGTGAGACAGGCGGAAACACTTAGGAGTGAGAAAAATAATAATAGAAGTGAGGGAGAGGTACATAGAATAACAAAATAAATAAATAAATTATTGTCTATCCCTCTACGAACAAGCCAGAGTTAGAAATTGTACACACCTTGTTTTGCACAAAGTTCTGACTTAAATTCATGAATAGTCAAGGCCTCGGCCGTCTTTAGAAATTTAAAACTAAGAAAACACGGCAAGTAAGCCTGGATTCGGTAGATGATCTTCAAATCATGAACAGGGTTGATAGAGTGACAAAAAAGAACGGGTATTCTTTACTATTGAGCTTCGCACACACTTTCTTTCACCTTTATAAAGCCATGCTTGAATATATCCCGGTATTCGTGTGGAAAGCTTATTCTAGCTGTGGCCACTGTACTTTGATCCTATAGAGCAAGTAAACTGGTAACCTCGCCAGATTACTACCTTGCTAGGCTAACAACTTTCTAGTTTTCTAGCCGGTACCGAGCCCGCGTTAGGAGGGAGGTCTGGAGCGTGGTTCTAGCAACTCCACCTCCGTAAAACAACCAAATCGCTACAGAAACTTCAGCGAATAAATATATTAAAAATTCTAAAAGTATAACGATAACCTTATTTTTTGCTGGAATCAGACAGCAAAATGACGAAGGCTGGGGAAAGCCTTCGGGAAGCCAGTCAGCCGATGTGCCTTCTTTCGATGAAAGCAAAAGTAAGGATGGGTACCTGGAATGTTCGTACAATGTACGAAACTGGAAAGGCTGCCCAGATAGCCGCTGAAATGAGAAGGTACAGAATAGAAGTGTTGGGAATCTGCGAAAGCAGATGGAACGGAACTGGAAGGTGCCAACTACCTACTGGAGAGACAGTAATCTATTCCGGCCACCCAGAGGACAACCACAAGCACACCCGAGGGAGTGGCCATCATGATGTCACCAACAGCAGCCAAAGCTCTCATGCAGTGGGAACCAATCTCCTCCAGGATAATGACAGCCAGGTTCAACTCAAAAGGAAGGAAAGTTGTAGTCATTCAATGTCAATGCTATGCGCCTACAAACGTCTCAGAACAAGAGAAGAAGGAGGCGTTCTACAGACAACTACAAGCAATAATGGACAACGTCCCAAATGGCGATATCAAAATCCTGATGGGCGACATGAATGCGAAGCTGAGAGGAGACAACACAGGAAGAGAACTCACCATGGGTCGAGAGACCCTCGGTGAAATGAACGACAATGGTGAACTCTTCTCAGACTTCTGCGCCTTCAATGATTTGGTGGCAGCGTTTTCAAACACAAGGATATACACAAGACGACATGGATTTCACCAGATGGAAACACCAAAAACCAAATAGACTTCATCTCAATTTCAAGAAAGTGGAGACGGAGCCTACTGGACACAAGGTCGAGGAGAGGAGCAGATGTGGGTTCAGACCACTATCTAGTACAAGGGACTTTCAAGGTGAAACTAAAAGCCTCGAGGATAGCTGGGGATAGGCCACAATGCAAGTTCAACACTCAATTACTGAAGGACACAACCACAAAGGACACTTTCACTGCAACTGTCAGAGCAAAGCAGGAAACACTACGCGACAGCACTGAAGAATCATGCGTGGAAGAACATTGGAAGTCTCTGAAGGCGATTCTCAACGAAACGTGTTCAACGGTTCTAGGAAGAAAGAAGAGACAAGACAAGGAATGGCTCTCAACGGACACTTGGAAATTAATAGAAGAGAGGAGAATGGTGAAAGAGAAAATGATTCAATGCAAGGACGGACAGGAGAAGGAGACGATGAGCTCAACTTACAAAGCATTGGACAAAGAAGTGAAGAAGATTGCTAGGAAGGACAAAAGACGATTCTACGACAATCTAGCTACTGAAGCTGAGAAGGCAGCAGGCAAAAGGGACCTGAGGACACTATATCAGATAACCAAATCTCTATCCGGGAAGAGATCAACACAAGCGAAACCTATAAAAGACAGCCAAGGGAACCCAATTACCAGGGAAGAAAAAAGATTAAACAATGGGCGGATCACTTCAAAGGACTCTTGAACCGACCATCACCTGCAACCCGTCCAGAAATACCAACAACAGCGCGTACACAACTGCAAGTTGACACCAATCCTCCAACGAGAGCTGAAGTCTTGAATGCAATCAAGTTTTGAAAGCTGGAAAAGCAGATGGACCAGATGGAATACCCCCTGAAGCACTGAAAGCGAACCAGAGACGACAGCAGACATGCTGACTCCATTATTGCAAAAGGTCTGGAAGGAGGGAAAGGTGCCTACTGACTGGAGGAAAGGTTACCTCGTGAAACTACCAAAGAAGGGTAACTTACGCCTCACTCTGCAAGAACTGGCGAGGAATCATGCTCCTGTCGACGCCAAGTAAAATCCTGAGTCGCATCATCCTGGAGAGATTAAAGGACGCACTGGATACAGAACTCCGACCAGAACAAGCTGGATTCAGGAAAGTCAAATCATGTACTGACCAAATTGCAACTCTACGCATCATCATTACAGAACAAAGCATGGAATGGCAATCAAACCTCTACCTCAACTGTATAGACTTTGAGAAGGCCTTCGACAGCGTTGACCACGAAGTAATTTGGAAATTACTCGAGTACTACGGCGTGCAGCGCCCAAATATTCATCAACCTTATTCAACACCTGTACGACAACGGCACATGACAAGTGATCCACAATGGAAAACTCATAGAGGCGTTTGGAGTAAACACAGGAGTCAGACAAGGGTGCTTAATATCACCAATGATATTCCTAATTGTGGTGGACTGAATTATGCGTCAGACAGTCGGAAACGAGGAAACAGGTAAATCCTTGACGGATTCCTTGACCGACGCGAAGAACCTAGAAGACCTGGATTTCGCGCGTGGATGATTTCTGTTTGATGTCACACAAAATCGAAGACTTACAATAGAAAACCGACAAACTGGTCGAAGAAGCAGCTGGCGAAGACAGGACTCCAGGTGAACATAGACAAGACGGAGGTTATGAAAATAACCAACCAACCACAACAACAACAGCAGCAATATCCAGCGCCAATCACCATCAATGGGAGGGATTTGAAAGAGGTTACTTCATTCAATTATCTAGGGAGCATTGTCTCAACTAGAGGCAGTCGGAACGGATGAGGATGTCAAATCGAGCGAGAATCGGGAAGGCGAAAAACACATTCATTAACCTAAAACCAATCTGGAAATCTTCGTCACTCAGCATCACCAACAAAATTCGGTCAGATCTTGAATACAAACGTCCAGACAGTTCTTCTATACGGATACGAAAATTGGCGGGCGCGTCGCAAGGAATATTTCCAACAGCCAGTTGCAGGCCTTTATCAACAACTGTCTTCGCTGGCTCTGTACTGAAGACCAGATGGCGGTGCTGGAAAGAATCACCAACAAGGAACTATGGGAACAAACAAAGTAAGAACCAATCGCCCAACAAATATGCAGGAGAAAGTGGAGATGGATCGGTCACTCGCTGAGGAGATCATTGGTCGGCGCGTCAAGCCCTCGAGTGGAACCTGAAAGGGAAGCAGCGTGTGGAACGTCCAAGGGTGACATGGAGGAGATGATGTGAAAAGGAGTTGAAAGAGTATGGAGTAACATGGATGCAGGTGAAAAATACAGCAGCAGACAGAAGCAAAAGGAGACGTGCAGTTGAAGCCCTATGTTCCACTAGGAACCCAAAGGAGCAATAATAATAATAAGTAAACTGGTGGATGCACAAGGAGGCAGACAGATAAAGAGTTTGTCTGTTATAGAAATGAAGAACAACTTGCATCTGATGAACGTCATTTGTAATTTTCCTGCAAAGAACGACCTACTGACTGCTGATCTGAAGCTTGATCACTTTCGAATTACAAGTTCATGAATAAAATTTTCTTTGGAATTGAGTCAGTGATCAGTTAAGACTTCTTCTCTTTTAAGTTACTGTCAATAAATAAGTTAGTAATTTAGTTGTAGGAAAATGATTCAACTGTGTGATATTTTGTTTTTCATTAACATTAACATATTAGGCAGAATGCTGTGCCGTATGTGTAAGTTAATGAGAACATCCTGATGTTTTCATGAATAATTTAAAATGTTTCTTACTGTCAACAGAATTTTATTGTTATTATTATTATTACTATTATTCCCTTGCGTTCCGATTGGAACATAGGGCCCTCCCCTGTCCTCTACATAACTGAACGTAATTGCTGGATTTATGCAATACATGTTCAGGATTTATAGGTACCGCCAAAACAGTAGATCAAGGTATCAAGAATGCCTGTTATTCGATTTGATTGCGTTAATTTTCCTTATTTTAAGTTCATAATTCTACTAGACAATCTTATAATTTTATATTTCAGATGGACCAGTTCAGAGTCGATTTTGTGAGTTTACTACATTTGTTGGACGGATAACCATGAAAGTGAAGGAAACTTAAGCGAAAGGTTATGTCATCATTATTACTTAAAAAGATGCAATGAAGCAAACAATACACTTCTGATAACTTAAATTCTAAGCTGTAAAGTTGTAAAGTGGTTTTTAAAGTTAATAAGAATGACAAGGATGGTCACTTTGTGACAAAACATATGCAAATACACATCTGGAAAAATAATGAATAAATTATGAGACCTAGTTGAGTAATCTTACGTTATCTGAAGACATTTTACTGATGACTGTCGCTCAGAAATGACCAACATAATTCACAAAAGTTAGCAATTCAGAATGTATGTGTGTGTAAGTTATATATGTGTTTTACAGTTAGGAGTTTCATACAAAAATTTAACTCCAGTATTTCTATTTGTCTATAATTTTAGGCGCACTTTCCTTTAATTCCTAGAAGAATATAGTGCTTCAGCTGCACGTTTCCATTCCTTTCGGTTCTCTGCCAAAGCTTTCACCTGGCTCCAGGTCTGCCTAAATTCTTTCATCTCCTCTTCACATGACCTCCTCCAAGTCGCCCTCGCACTGACGACCAACTGGCCACTTTCCTTTCGGGTTCCACTCGAGCGATGGCCTGTCTAGTGATGTAACTTGATGGTTTCCTAGGCGTATGGCCGATCTATCTCCATTTCTTCCTCCCTATTTGTTTTGCAATCGGTTCCTGGTTGGTTCACTCAGTGCCAGAGATCCCTGTTCCTGATCTTTTCTGGCTGGCCATCTGATCTTGAGTAGTATTGAGCGAAGACAGCTGTTGATGAAGGTCTGTATTTTGTTTGAGATGCTCTTCATAATGCGTCACGTCTCTGATCCGTATAGTAGCACTGGCTTCACAGTGTTAATTATTAGTATATTTAAGCTCGGAGTTTGATAGTCTGTGAAGTCACTGGCAGGGTTCACCCCTCGCCATAGCTTCTCAGTGATAACTGTTGGTTAGTTGGCGGCAAGCTTGAGATTTATGTCTTGTGTTCCAAAATGGCAGATCCATAAATTCAAAACTTATGAAAGAAACACTATTGTAGATAAAATTTTATTCTGATGAAATAACACAGTGTTGTACAATGAAATATTGACTTAATACATGACGAGACTATATAAATCCACATTAGGTTGAAGCCAAATAACAATGGAATTTTGTTTCACCCTAGTTTGGGAATCATCAATTTGAAAACAGGGGACCTTCCGTTACCAGGCTGTTCAGCACTCCATGGTTTACAAAGTTTCTCTAACTGATATCAATACGTGATAAACTCGTAAGCACAAAATTAATCCATTTCAAAGTGACATAGAAAAGGGATTTTCTTCACTTAAATCTTTGTTTAAATGTATATATTTGTATATGTGTATAAAAATGCAGATTTACATAAGCTTGAATCTGGATAAAAGCAATCCGTGGTAAAGAAAGTAGTACGAAAATCAGATAACATGATATTTATCTGATGAACGATACTGGGAACGGAAGAGAATCTAGTCGTGCTCTCTATATAAGGTCAAATTTTATGCGAATGAAGACAGATGGAAGTTTCTGAAAGAAGCTATTGAGGAACCAAGTACCCTTATTGACGACGAATCAAACTCCACCTTACTCCAAAATGAGGTCTGCGTTGATTTAAAATAATAGATGGTAGGTTCTAGGGCATAGAAGGAGGTTTTCATCCTGAAATGTAAATGTTTTGGGGTATCTAAACAGGGAATAAATATTTCCCGAATATAGATATGATAGAGAAGATTTGTAGCTCAGGTGGATGATTTTGATGTGGTTTTGTTCTCTGAGCTGGATGTTTAGTTTGCGAAGCTTTCAATTTGAAGTCATGCCTGAAGATGTCACCCAGTAAGGTGATGAAAGCTTCGCAAACTAAACATCCAGCTCAGAGAACAAAACCACATCAAAAAAAAATTTCCCGAATATCTTTATTTTCAGTCAATGATTTTGTATTTCTTTAGTAAATGGATGATCAGATGAGTCAGTTGATTGATAACAAAACAAAGTTTCCTGATATTAAATACTGGTCGCCTTTGATAAACTTTCCAGGTTATCCAGGAAAGAAATTTGAAAAGTGTAAGCTGACTGAGTTGATAAATTTTCGTTTCAGTTTTTAATGCTGTACACTTACGATTTTCCCGCATGTACATATCATCATCTACCGCTTTATACTAAGGTGAAGTTTATCACCTGTCGTCAATTTCGGCAGACCGACGGGGAATTAGGTATTCATCAAAGCAGTAGTCACTGGATTATATCGGCTGAATGGATGTTTGCATAAAAACACGACTAACCCAAATAACACCTAGCAACCGACAGGAACACGAATCAGCTGTGAAAAGAGAGGATATATATGTTCTTTCACATCAACGCATGAAGATAATTGTGGAGATCAATTTGATTACGATAATGTCGATTTTTGAACAGAGGAAACACCTTAAGTACCAGAAAATTCCTAGAAGTCTGGTACTCAAACGAGTATGCGATTAAAAAACATGTTATTATAGACCAAAGCCAATACCAACTAATAAAAGTAAGTCATGTGACCAGAAAGCTTAAAATACAAGTCAATAAAAAATGATCCATACAGATGTAAACCTACTGCCAGTCATGAAGATGATTACCAAGAGACGCAATTCTATCACTCATCGAAAACGTTACTCAGTTTACTTTATGCTAAAAATTGTGCAGAAGATGTTGTCCAGAAAGTGAACAACGAAAGCTCCGCAACTAAACCAACCAGCTCAGGGAACACTACTAATAGCACATAAGGGATATTCTTATACAACTATCATGTCGACAAGTATTTTACATTTCATGAAATGATTTCAACTCTGTTCCGGACATTCTTAACCAGTCTTTCGTGCAGTTTGAACAGTGGAATAATACTAGAACAAAATTACTGAGCATGTACACGTTTAATGAATATGTCTGCGTGCACAAACAACACCGACGTCTTTTGATTGGACACTAGTAACTAGTGCGATGTATCTAGTCCTCTGTTTGGTGCAGACTGAATTCTATCAATCACGTTAATAATGTGATCACCATTCTAGGTAGCTTGTCATCATGGTGCACACTGATTTGATGGTATTAGAGGGTTGAAGGCGATCGGCAACAAGAAGCCTTGACTGGAACTAGCTTTCGTGCTAGTTGGTACCCACCACTCAGCAAGGCGTATCTGAAGTATCTGTAAGGGATATTTTGAGTTTTTTTCAGAAAATCGAAATATTCACGACAGTCCTACAGAAGGTTAATTGCGAGCTGAATACCAATCATCTAATAATACCACCTTCAAAGTATGTAACATGCTTATTATCTCCCTTTTGGGTAAAATTTGTTTTGATGAAATTTCACAGTGTTATATAGTAATCATTACTGATAATGTTTCGAGCACAATCTGCTCAAAATCATATCCAGGCACTCAAACAACTTCCATTAGTTTTCTTCGTTTGATTCAATTAGTAATAGTATTTTCCATATTTCCGGTATGAGTGATGAGTCATTACATCCTATTGCACGTTCTGGATGTAGACTCGGCGAAGAAGGATTCAGTAATCAATCCTTATCTCTATCTACACAGATTACTTTTTAGGATTTTCACTCTGTCCCTCCCACCCTATTGTGTGGTTGTGTTTTAATGCATGCAGTGCAATACAATGCTGAGCTTTTTTCTAAATTACTTATCGTCACGCGATCAACCATAACGTTAATATGAAAGAATGTTTTAACATATAAGAAAAAGACATCTGAAACCCTACGTAGGATTCCTGATAAATCAAGTGTCAGGGTGATATTTAAGCTTAGGAGGTTACACAGGGAGGACAAACTCTGTAGCCTAAAGGACCCATTGGACCTAATTAGGCAAAATAATATGATTTACAAAACACCTGTAACCAACTGCGATATCAACGGTATTGGTCAAACTAGTGGATCACGAGTGGTCAGCTTGTCAGAACACACGAATTTAGCCATGGTTAGAATGATTGATCCGACTAAGATAAGTAATTTAAAAAAAGCCCAGCAATACATTGCACTAAATGCATCAAAATACAACCACACTATAAAGTGGAAGGGGATTAAAGTCCTTAAAGGCAGTCTGGGTAGGTGGATAGACAGGTTGAATACTTAATCCTTGTTCATCGAGTCTACACCCAACACGTGCAGTAGTAATGACTCATTACCCTCAGTGAAAATTTTGGAAAATACTACTACCAATCAAATCAGACGATGGAAAATAATGAAATTATATGAATGAAGTTAGAAGGTTGTGCGAGTAATGCCTTAATATGATTATGAGTGGTAATAAATTGTGCTCAAAAACATGGTCATCAGTAAATATTGCTACTGCATAACACTGTGAGACTTCATGAAAACAAATCTTACCCATAATGGATTAAAATTCAATGGGATTTCCAGTATAGTATAAATCTATGTTGTGCTAGGTGACGAAAGTTGTCAGCGTAAGTCTATCAAATTTGTGAAATAATCTCATCAATAATCACTCAATTTTTGATTGTCTTGATCAGAGTTTATTCATCATTGACTTATACAATAGTGGCGTCAATAGCACAGCGGTTAGGACTCTCGCCAACCTTGCAAATGGTCCGAATTTCGATCCATTACCGACGCACACTAGATATGAGTGGTTAGCCTGCAAAATTTGGGCTACCGATATCGCATGCTGAAAATTCCATACGGTGTGCACTCAAGCTATAATTAAAAAATAATAATAATAATAAAAATTTTTGATCCATTTGTGGTTCGAGTAAAACGTAGGCGAACGTAGACTTTGGAAATGGGTGAATGAAAGTGAAAGAGGCGTTCATTTTGAAGGCTGACGTTTACAAATTATCTGAAACCTGAGTTTTGACCGGAAATGCAATGAAACCGATGCGAGTTTAACATATTGCAGGATGCTGGCAGATAGATAATTTGATATTAAACTGATACTATATTTCAGAAAACTAGGATTTTTGTATCACAAAGTTGTGAAGGTAAACTTCTTGCTTGAAATAATTGATGATCAGGATTTGGTTAACGGGAGTACACACAGGCAGATTGCAGCAATTAATCACTACCTGAGCCAAAATATGTTGAAAGTTCAATAGAGATGTCAAGTCACCTAACTTTTCGATTCACTGTAGCAAGTATTGACGTATGCCATTAGATTGATTTCCCTGATATCAGTTAATAGTTCATGATTTTATGTGAACTAATGCGTAGACCAGCAGTGAAACATTGAGCGAGTCACCGTCTAGGAATCCATGATTGAATCTACTATATTGTCCATGTTGACATCATTCAACTATAGGTTATCCTAAAACAGTTGGCTACTTTAAGTTTTCTATGTGAAGGTTATTTAAGTGAATAACATTCTTATATCTATGCATTCAAATATTGGTCTGTAGGGATTTGATGGATTCTTATGTGTAATCTGGATGAAATATTTTATGATTTCAAAAGAATGATTACTGAACGGGGAATATTGTTCTCGATAATCTGCTGGCTTTGTGGCCGGGTTGGACTAGGTGTTTTAATATCGAGCTGTTGATATTCCTCACTATACTTTTATTTGACCAGTCTGCTGAGAGTTTCTGAGCACGAAAAGTCAAATGTTTGGAACGATGACCAATATAACTCGCCTCACAACAACAGTCGAATAGGTAGATACAACTGACTAGTATAAGTATAACTGTAAGTCTAAGTACTCCAGCTTCACAGTTAAGGGATCAAAATCGATCGTGTAGAAAATTTGACTGGTAGTGCTTGTGTAATTTGTATATTATGCGAAGAAAAATGGACAGGAATCTAATGTATTCCTAGTAACATTCATATCACTGAAAGCATAACAGTGTATGTAATTAGCAAAAGAGGATTGATAAAATTGTTGGATTCATATGACGAATTATTTTTCTATTTGTCAGAAATATGAGAATAACAAATTAATATTTGGAGGAATACATCATGAGCTGAGATCCTACTCTGGAACTTTTCTACTGTACGCGTCCACCGGGGTTCAAACCCAGGACCTTGTGGTTACAAGGAAATCGCGTATACCACTGAGCCACTGGGACCCGATCCAGTGGTCAGTGAACTAATTCTAACTTCTGTCAACTCATTGCATAGCGCGACCACTTCGTAATATCTTTTTCGATGAGTTACTGCCTGCCTCATCCTCAACCTGCTCTATCCTATTGGTAGCGGCTTCCCACTAGAACCTCAGGTCACTGCCTGAATTGGATCGGGACTCAGTGGTCGATTAGCTAGCTTACTTTGTAACCAGAACGTCGTGGTTTCGAACCCCAGTGAATCTATACTGCTGAAGAGTCCAGAGAAAGCAGTTGTCCACTACTCCAATGGCTCTCTAACCTATGTTATCAAACCCGCTGCTTGTAAATCAAACGATTCAGGGTGAAATTTAACCGTTGTACAGAAAACCGTATTCGAGATCTGTCAGACACCATCCTAAATGGCCATCAAGAAAACAAGTATCAATGGATGATGGCATGCACAACTGGTTGATTTATATGAATAAATCGTTGGATATCAGTCAGACCAATCAATTCAAGCCATTTGAATGCTCGCTACTTCGACTGTCTGGGACGCGTCAGACTTAGGAAACATCGCTGATAAGCTCTGCTTTGAACTAGAGAAATAGCAATCTGATGTTTAGGTCACTTCAATCTGGCTGTCAAGCACAATCATAAGTGATGAGCATGGGATCCAACTATTGATGTCAATGAGTCAGTGTTATATATGACTTTGCGCATTCACATGTTTTATGTTCACTTCATTTGTCTTAGACGTAGTCTTTCATTTTAATGACTTGTATAATATTCGAGAATGAAATTTCATTTACGTGTTCAGGCAAGAAATTCTGTGGAAAATTTCGTAAGCAATTTTCAGTGATGTGTATTTTTGTCCATCTGAAGAAATTATTCCCAAATTTGTGCGTGGATGTCCATCATTCATAAAATTAGCACTCTTTTTTTTAAGTTAATCGACTATCCATTTTTACAGTTGAAACGAGACGCTCACCTCTGGATCCCCTGCTGTCTAGCACTTAAGTGCAACTTATTACATGAGATGAAAAGGACTGACAAAGCAACCGTTTTAGAAAAAAAAATACTTCCTTATAAGTTACTCGAACACACTACAAATAAAATTTGGACAATTCATAATTCCCTATGAGTTGAATGGATATATATTCTGCTGGTCTATGAACCAACAATTTTGTGAGATTTGTGGAAAAATAATGATGGGAATTTTACTGACAGCAAATCAGACTCTATAATTTAAATGATAGTGTTTTGAGTTACTCACACTCGTGATAGGATATCACAGACTAAGGTGATGATGGTGAGGACTTCTCTTTGAAAAAATCGAATACTGGTTAGCTGTTGCTCTCTACCAGCTAAATTATACTCCAGTGTGTCAAAGTTAACTGTCAGGAATGCCAATATACAGATATGCCACCGTATAAACTATGAGTGAAACAATTAGAATCTAACCGGTGCATACTGACTAGCAGTGGCAATCCAGGCTAACCGGGAAGCAGCGAATGGGAGGTACAAGGGTGACATGGAAGAGATCGTGTGAAGAGGAGTTGAAACAGTACTGACTAAGACAGATGCAGGTGGAAAGTACACAGAAGGAAGACAGAAGCAAGTGGAGACGTACAGTTGAAGTGCTATGTTCCACTAGGAACCCAAGGGAACAATAATAATAATAACGCTACCGATAAGGGATGAATTCACCAATGTTCCCCTGGTCTATCGGAAACACAAAGTTTATGTACAATAAAGAATTTAACGAGAACTTTCATCTGGTTCTTATACGGGATGTTGAAGCGGGACAGTCTGCATTAAACGAAATACAACTTGATATGCAAGATACTTCAAGTGAAGACAATTTCATACGTTTAAAACGTACCTAGCCGTAGATGGAAACACACTGCAAATTACACTAAGTACATATTGTTCTCAACAATGAAATTAGATTTTTAAATCAACATGGAACTAAGTATGTGAAGTTGACGAACTATGCTCAAGAAAAACCAAGTTTTCTCAGAAATTTCATACATTTATTCCCCTTAATGAATTTGAACAAATGAATTTATTCAAAAACCAAGTTGCAAAACCATTTGAGTAGTCCGCTTACATTTAGTGTAGAAAGTCATGTCCAAATACAATCAAATGACACTAATTATGTTGTACTGAGTCTAAATTTAAATAACCATAATATTAATGATTTGCTTCATTCCAAAGCAGCACTTATGATACGATGTGGAATCCTCATCACCATCATCTCATTGAGTGACTCAAGTTTTATTACATTGAACAGACTATTTGCTTATTGTAACCTAATGGATAACTGTCATTCATTTGTTCAATGTTTAAAAGAGAGATATTCCATTTCTGTTGTTTCAGACTCTGATGTTAAGAGTAAAAAGGCGTGTAAGTACTTCAACCTCACACTAATCAGCATTTTGTAAGGCTTTCTTTGGGCGTGCTTGAATCTTAGGTTATGATAAAGTTACGTCATCTAACTTTTTTATTTATTTCATGAGTTCGATTATGAAATAGGACGGGGAATGAATTAAAGAACGAGAATTCAGCTTCTTACTCTTCCCACAGTCTTTAGTATTTGTGACTATTCGTCTTGTTGGCAGTGTCAAGAGGGATTTTCAAACTAAGCACTCTTTAAAAGTTTATCCCCTTGCATCCCGAAGTGGAACGCAGGGCTCCCACAATGATCTTTAAAGGTACTCAAGCAGTGATATTGTTTTTACCAGCTGAGAATGCTATCTCCACACCCAACCTTCTCTTCTCGTCAAGCGTACAACCACCTAGGAGAGGTTCAGGAGTGAGCAGGCGAGAAATCGAACCCCAGACTACCTGCCCGGTTTATATAAGAATAAAACTTGTGCACTGTGGTAGAATGTAATTCAATTATGGGTAAATTTTGTTTTGATAAAGTCTCTTAGTGTTATGCAGTAATGTTTACTGATGACGTTTCGAGCACAATTTATTGCTCATAATCATATCAAGGTAATCACACGACTTCCTAAATTCATTTATATAGTTCCATTGTTTTTCTCTTGATTTTCACTTGATTTGATTGATAATAGTATTTTCCATATTTCAGGTATGAGTGACGAGTCATTCCTATTGCATGTGTTGGGTGCAGACTCGATGAACAAGGATTCAGTAATCAACCTCTCTCTCCACCTACCTAGATTACTTTTTAGAATTTTAACCCTCTCCCACCCTATTGTGCGGTTGTGTGTTAGCGCATGCATTGCAATTGCTGAGCTTTTTTCTAAATTACTTATCTTCTCGGGGTCAACCATTCTTACCTTAGCTAAATCCTTATGTTCTGATAATCTGACTATCCCTGACCTACTAGTTTGACCTATGTAGTTGACCTCACTCACAGTCATTGCAGGGTATTTTTTAAATTATATTATTTTGTCTAATTGGGTCAACAGGGTCTTTTAGTCTACGGAGCTTTTCCTAACTGAGTGAGTTTGTAGGTTTGAATGCCACCCTAATTCCTCCTTTATTAGGAATCCTATGTAAGGCCTCAGATGTCCCCTCCTTATATGGTATAACTGTGAATGACTTATATTCCCTCTTATTCATGTTATTATTACTAGTTTCACAATTATTTTTATTTTTCGTTTCGACTTTGCTGATCTTCCTAATGAATTTTATAGGATAGTTATTCAACACCAACGCTTCTTCTATCTGTTTTAATTCATCATTTAGATCTTTTTTGTGCTACTTAGTGCCACTGCTCGGTTTGTTAAACATTTAACTAAGCCTGCCTTAACAGTTAAAGGATGAGACGAATTAAAGTCTAAATATCTATTAGAAAATAGTGCCCTCAATAGATTTAATCCTACTCCGAAAATATGGTGGAGATATGTGGATGACACTTTCACAGTGTTAAAAACAGAACACATCTCTAGCTTCTTGACACGTCGGTGGCACAGTGGTTAGGATATGATATGATTATGAGCAATAAATTGTGCTTGAAACGTCATCAGTAAACATAACTGTATAACAGTGTGAGACTTTATCAAAACAAAATTTACCCATAATGGAATTACCTGCACGGTTGGCGAGGAATTTACCGCTGAACCAACGTTGCCTATTGGCTCCCTAAGCTAAGATCAAATGTAGCCTTTGATATATATATTTATATTTACATATATATATGTGCGTCGGTGGCACAGTGGTTAGGACTCTCGCCGATCATGCACATGATCCGAGGTTCAATCCCACGTCGACGCACACCTGATATCTATTGTCGGCCTACGAAATTTGGGCTACCGATATCCATGCTGAAATTTCCATACTTGTACCAAAAGTACAGTTTGAAATCAAGCTGTAATCAAAAATAAAATATACGAATAAATGTCAGTTTAGTGACCATCACAGCTGTCTTAATCTCATGATATGTAAAATGACTGACAGATATTGAACTTAACAAACTAATTATATTCTCTACATCTCACAGGTCGAAATGGCTAGGTGTTAAAATTAGTGAATGTAAATATCTCACATATGTTACATAACTTGTCAAGTAGTAAGAAATCACTTTTATATATATATATATATATGTATACATGATTATGAGTGTTTAATACTGCTCTGAAACTCATCCAGACATCATAGATGTTCCTCACACTGAGTGTGTTATATGAAACAAATTCTATCGCACAGTCCTAATTCTTGCATTGGATCGATTTGTCCTATTTCTACTTTCGAATATACATATGAACGAACGTATGGTACTTTTTTCTCCCTCAAAACGTTTCTGTTTTGTGTTATAGATGAGAAGCTCCAACTTAATAAGACAAACGGCAGTTGTGATGCATATAGATAGCAGAAACTATAACAGACTGTTAAATTCGTGGATATGAATATGACCGAAAATAATAAAATACAGTAATTGGTGCTAGTCAGTGGTACAGTGGTTAGGACGCTGGCCGAACATGCACATGGTCGAGAGTTCTATTCCCGGCCACCGGCCCACTCCTTTACCTCGCTGAGCCAGAAATAATGCTGGTAAAGAGGAAAGGTGGGGCATGAGGCTAGCAAACCCATCCTGTATAATAAACACTGCTACAGAAACTTCAAGCCACTAGCTGGAAGGGGCCCTATGTTCCACTGGGAACGTGAAGGAAAAATAAGTTGGTGATAGTCGGACGAGTTACATCTGAAATCTTTCTGAATATATCAAAATTCAAATATTATTTACGAAACTAATGGAGACACCGCACTACCAGTTGGGAGATTTGAATGTCATATATATACCTATATCTTGTTTCAGATATTATTGATAAGGCGTATGACAAATGTAAGTACCTAACTTCATTTTATAGACTTCGTAAAGCTTGAGTGATTCTAAATTTTACGGTTTAAGAAAGAATCGACACGTATAACATGCCTATGCCTTCCTTGTTCATAATTATGAATATGTTACGTCTGCAGATGAAATAATACTAACTTGTGCGTTCGCTGCTGAAATGAAAATAGGCAAATTCAGTTAAGAACAAATACGAATTAGTGAATGCCAATCACTTCAGCTGCCACACTTGTTATTCCTTTACGTCCACAGTCTAAAGATAGGTACTCAAGCAAGAAGATTAAAATTTCGGCTTACTAGCCACATGCACAATTTTCTCTCTTTACCAGTCTTATTACCGGCTAAGCGATGTAAACGATTGCATCGGTTGTTTAGCATCGAACTTCGGATCAGGTGTGGCGTGGTTGGCGAGCATTGTACCTCTGTGTCAGTGAATCAGAGCTTAATTAAATAATGCAGAGAACAGATGGATCTGAAACTCAGTTGGATGACTCAGGTTGGGCAGTGAAGGTTGTACAATCCATTTACGGTAAAAGTCAACTAATCTAAACTAGTTTCAGCTAGTGCTAGTCGCCTAATATTAAAGTAAAAGGGATTATTTCATAAAAATCTGTAGAGTATATCTGACCACAAATTTTATAGATTAGATGAAAGGAAATGAAGAAAAGAGTAAAGCGAATACAAGCTGACAGAATCATGTTTTTGGTTACGCATTAACATTTGAATGATTCCAAAGCCAAAGTCATGCCACAAGCTAACATCATCTTCAAAAATCATTGAAAACCAACCATGATGCACAGATGTTTCGCTCTAGTTTGATACTCTTCAGGGATATGCGACTATGAGCTCAACTATGTTAATCATATTCCCGCAAACGACACTTAGATGCGCATGGAAAAAGTTACTCAGTTCATTTGTCGAGTATGAAAAATGACATCTAGTTTCCTTTTGTCCAGCAATTCGTGGACACTTTTTCTATAAAACTAGGTAGTTTGAATTAACCATTATTGTTTGATGTTTAAAACGCTATTTCAATATACACATTTGTTTTTAATTTCAGGTGCGAAACTGTGCTATTTATCAGAAGGTATACCTATCATGATAATAATAATGTCTTCTTAAAGCATCTACATTGTTCCATGTGCTAATCGTTTTAGGATCAGTAATCATACCAATAGGTCATTTAAGAAAATATTGTCTGACGTTTTAGAATGTGATGTATTAATTAGATATCCCTCCGTCGGAATGGAAACTTCTTCACTATACGGGGTAACTCAACAAGGCAGACGACTCGTACGTTTATGGTATTCGGTGCTGTTTTGTGCTAGGCTGGGACTCCCTAGCAATACGCATCCACAGGCTTTCCAACTTGGGACCTCTTGACTACAAGGGGAGTTCGTACAACAATAGGCCACTGGAACTGAACCACTGGCCAGCCCATGAGTTACAACTCCCATCACCTCAAGATGTAATACTATCGGGGTAGGACGTTACCTGGGTTTTAGTGAAACGTCGTGAGCAGTGCAGTACAACGGGTTAAGTGTGAGGTTAAATAGTCATCGATGAAACGGACTAGTGCCCTCCACTATATCATGAATTGACAGAAGTCGGAATTCATGGACTGGGTATCGGATGGAGTCCCAGTGGCTGAATACCCTACGAATGCACCTTGTAACGTGAAGATCCTTGGTTCAAATAATTATAATTGGTGCGTACTGAAAAAGAGTTGTGAAGTAGGATCGAACAGCTGACTGTCCAGTAATCCCATGTGGGTATCCAATGTTTATCTAACGGATATCAGCTCATGATGAAATCTTGTAACCACTCAAAACCCAGCAAACCAACACTTGAAAAAAGACGAAACCCACAAGATAAAGGAATATTTCCTCTGAAAACTTCATACTGATCATTCATCCAGCAGAAGAGAAAATGTTTGATTCGACGCCAGTTGGTAACTGGTGTAATGTATATATGTATAGTCCTATCTTTGGAGCAGAGTGAATTCTATCAGTCAAGTCTGCGATGTGGCCACAATTCTAGGTAGCTTACCAGCATTGATTTGATGATACTAGATGGTTGGAGGCAATAGGCCACAGGAAGCCTTGCCTCGCTCAGCTTTCGTGCTATTTAGCACTCACCAGTCAGCAAAACAGGCGTATCTACAATCACCTTGACAGAACTCATGTCTATCTTGCTGAGATTCGAACCCACATCATCCACTGCCGTCTGTGCAGTCTGTGGCATTGCCACTCAGCTATTCAGGTTTCGCAACTAACCTCCTGTAGGACTGTATTGGACGCGAGTTTGAATCTCAGAAAGGCCATGAGTTCCGCGAAGGCAAATTCAGATACTCCTGTCGTGCTGACTGATGATTGTCAACTAGCGCGAAACGTAGACGAGGCAAGGCTTCCTGTGGCTGATTGCCTCCAACCATCCAATGCAAGACCAGGAATTCGTTTTCTGGTTACCATATCAGTTGTATAAAATGTCTAGTGATGTATTGATGTGAAAGTGTATATTTACATATATATTTTTTTTTCCTTTACAGAAGAAAGAATGAAACCCACTTGGTATTAATTAACTCAACTACATACAAAAGTGGTGTCTGAAGAAATCGATGAATAAAAACATGATATTACATAACAGTACAAATGAATTTCACACCATCATTGTTTTCACTTTGAAAAATTTGAAATAAATAACGCAGAAACAATAAATTTCGTTTGCAAAGTCTACCTTGTTATGGAATCATAAGTACACCATTTATATACGGTCTAACCTTAAACCCCTCTAAATGCCGAACAGTCAACTGCATTTTAGGCATGAATCTGACCGAAACAAACTGGTTAATAACTGACGAGGTGTGCAACATAGATGGAACTGAAATTGAAACCAAGTCGGAAATTATATATCTTGGCGTAATTTCATCTGCTAATCTGTTCTGATCGTCTCATATCTTGATGATTTCTAAGAAAATATTCCGTCTTACCTTCTACATCAAGAAGTTAAGACATTCTGGAATAACCCAACCCTTACGCCTACGATTCGTTTACTCTTGCATCCTGCCTATTATTCTCTATTGTTACGCCTTAGTTTTTCCTGGGCTACTGAAGAAAGACTGTACCTTATTACGCAGGATGTCAAAGGTTGTCAGCAGGGTAAGCAACGGGCTACTTAATCAGCTTGTTATTATTCTGGTCAACAGGCAATTGGACTCATGTGAAAAATGGGTTACATTCATTTTATCTAACTCACACCACCCTCTTCATACACAACCTTCCCCTTGTATATCATCAGGCAGAACCAGAAGCCTGTATAGAATACTATATGCTCCCACTAGCAAGTACAAAAACTCACGCGTACCTTACTTAGCTCGTGTTCTGTGCGTTAAAGAAACCATAAGGCGTGATAACTTTAACGTATTAAATAGTCAGTAGAACAGTTGGATCTCGTCTTTTCAACTCATATCAAATCATTCATAGGTGCAATTTTTTCTTACTTCATTTTCTTTTTCTGTTATGTACTGTTTTGTTTCTCTCATCCTTACAAACTTTACTCAAAACATTCTTTTCGTTCTTTCACAATATGTATATCTCGACCTGTTTATCACTGCTTACGCTATTAATTATGCTAGCATCTACTTTTCTAACACCTTCAAACATTTTGTTCACTTTTGGCTTTACTACCGACATGCTAATATGTTGTTAAAACAACTGAGATTACCCTTGTTCTATGTAGAACTTTATTTATTGTTAATGTACCAACTGTATGCACTACTGTAGTAAAATGCTGAGAATTCCATTCTGTATCACAAGTACTGTTTTGGAATAAAGCAAATTATTATTATTTAAATAATGCCCTATTTCAGACACATGGCTGAAACATTTTTAGCATTTTTAGTTCCAAAATATCACCTCATACAAGATATACATGTAAAGTAATAATCTGTAGTATATCGCGTGACGTAGGGTTATTGTACATGAACAGTATACCAATTTGATAAATTTTTGCTTCATTTTCATCGAGAATTGCACAGTGTTTAGTTGGAATCTAATCAAAAATGTGCGCACGAGTTCGTGTAGCGTACATTTGATATAACCGCGTGATTAAACAACAAGAAATACAGAAGGAATTCAGGTGTTAGTTTACAGGGATTTGATTAGTTACAGCATTGCATTATGAACTGACATTAGTTCGGCAAACGTCTCAAACTAAAACGAAACGGTCATCCAGTAGCCCCCGGCTTTCCAATGATTCTCTAACCAATCTCAATTCATGATGGAATCCTGAAGTAAAAAGATTTGGAGTATTTCGATGGATGGAAAATCTGATATATTCGGTAATTTTAGCAGACTACACTAAGAGTTGAAGAGTGTTGATGCGTTCTATGTAATTCTTGATATACCACAAACGAGTACCAGATTAAATCAAGAATTTCTATGTCTTAGAGTTAGATGCATCAACTAATTAATAACTACAAAGTGCGATATAAGCAATTTTCAACTCTCCAACTGTTGGATTTCTTTTATATGAATGATTTCAAAAGGAGATTCAACAAGGGTTGACATTGTGTACATGGTTATTAAAAACTGTAGGCGCTAGAATGTTATTTCTTTCTTGCCTGAAACTCATCTCGAGTCAGCATCCATGCTGAAGTTTGTCATCTAGAAATGCAAAGCCCTAAATATGCTATATTATCGGTTTTAAAACATCAGAATTCGCTAAAATCATCAATCAGGATCACTTATTATGTCAACGGCAGTCACAGTTGGAAGGTAGAAATCTGTCATTTTGTAAAGCACTTGCTAGTGAGACAATCTTTTCTTTGAACAAGTGAGTTGTTTTACAATTTCTAAGATTATAGAAGTGTACATCGCTGATTAAAAATGACGATATTTTATGCTTGATATCTAATTAAGAACACAATTTTCAGCTGAGATACTCTTTTCAACGAATTTATTATCAAGCTGTACAATCGTATATATATGGTTTTATAAAGAAATTATATCCGGTGAGGGAATTAGGTCAAAGGTGTAAATACATGAAATAATAATAACACCAGAGGACCAGTGTAAAGAAATAAACGTACTATTCAAAATGCTACTCGAAAACAACTGCCCTAAAGAATATACAAAAGATAATATAAAAAAGAAAAAAAGAGTGTAAAACCGGAGAATAAGATGATGGAAGAATGGAAAAAACAGTCACAATACCATATAAAAATGGTACATCAGAGGCAATACAAAGAAACCTCAAAAATATCGGCATTCGAACAACGTTTAAACCGACGAATTTAATAAATCCACTGAAAGTTCCCATAAAAATGATGAATAAAAACAATTTGATTTACAAAACATCGTGTGCTGACTCTCCGACTAAATATGTGGGGCAGACGTCTAGATCACTCAAAGTAAGAGTGAATGAACATAAATGCCTGACCAAAGGTCAACTAACAGGGACACAAGCCTACAAGAATCTTGAAAAGTATTCATCGATATCTGCACATGCATGGGACGAAAACCACAATATCGATGGGAACAACGTGTGTATTCTAAAAACAAACATGAACAAATGGAAAGAAAGTCTCATAACAGAATCGATATTCATTAAAGTCACACGGGATACATGTAACAAGGGTGACTCAGTACAACTATCAACAACTTGGAATATAATTCAAAACACAAACGCATGAATGAACGCAAAATATAAGTCTTAACACACACAAAACATGAATGAGCAAAAAATATAATGATGAACTATATATTTGAGTACAAATAATAAATGTGTGAATAAAACAATTCCAACAGTGGTGTGAACACGGGCAGTAATTTTGCTCGAAATATCACCAATCACAAAACTTATCATTGTATGTAAACTATTGAAATATTGTTATACTTTATTTGAAATTAAAATATTTGTGATTATAATCATAGTTTAATGTCAAGTGGCAAAATAATTAATATCATGTACAGAATAATACATAAGGTGTATACATTTGGGAAAGAGGTACATAATTATATTGTAAAAATAAAAAGTATACACATGAATAATTTTGGGTTTAAAATGTCAAGTAGGTCAAGTGGAAAGGATTCAGAGTAACATTTTAAATCAAAAATTATTCATATGCATACTTTTTATTCTTACAATATTAAATTCTATGTTATCAAATTTCACACCATGTTACGTAAAATTTTATATTCGTCTATTAATCTTATAATTATATACCTCACTCTAAAATCTATACACCTTATGTATTATCCTATATATGACATTAATTATTGTTCCACTTGACTTAAACTATGGTTTTCATCACAAATACTTTAATTTCATTTCATACTATTATTATAATTTCATGTATTCACTGCTTTGATCTAATTCCCTCAGCGGATATAATTTCTTTATAAAACTATATATATATATATATGACTGATAAGCTTCATAACAAATTCGTTGCAAAGAATCTCTTCGCTGAAAATTGCGCTCTTAGTGCTACAATGGGAATTATTAAATGATTGATATCTAATTGATAATACAAAGAGCGACTCAGAGTTCGTGTGAAATCATCAAAAATACACACCGAATAAAAATGGTGAACATATCGAGAATGCATACAATTGCATTCAGGTATTAAGTCATCTCGGAGCCTTAATTCACTTTAATAAGAAATGACTTTTTATCGCTTTTAATATTATTTGGAATAAACAGAACAGCGAAAAAATGAATATAGAAGATAAAACTGCTTCAAGGCTTTAAATAGATTCTAATTCAGAGGTATTTTAAGTTTATTAGAGAAAGCCAAGCAACTGTGATAAAAGTGTCTGGTCGAAATTATGAGCTGTATAATTTTAAACTGATTTAATATTTCTGTTTGAAAAAAGCAAGAACAACAGTTTTAGCAGAATAAAATGGTACCATCAGTGTTTATTTCTTTGTCTTCTCGTCAGCTGCTTACATGGGAAAGACATTATTAAATATATCTACAACAACAATTTTGACATACTTGCACAAAGTTCATTTTAAACAAAAATCAATCGATCAATATGCATACACTAAAAATATACATACGTAGATATGGAATATTAAACACTATTCCGAAAAATAATAGTCATACACAATGGAAACATT
The DNA here is from genome assembly GCA_944472135.2 of Trichobilharzia regenti. Lineage (NCBI taxonomy): Eukaryota > Metazoa > Platyhelminthes > Trematoda > Strigeidida > Schistosomatidae > Trichobilharzia > Trichobilharzia regenti. Next base: position 254,622 of record CALYDD020000353.1, on the reverse strand, counting down.
TAGCATTTCCCATTCGAAAGAAAGAGAGGTGAAAATATCCAGTTACCAGGGCAAAGAAGGACTGATAACCGCTTCTTTCTGGACGCATATATCAGGTTTCAGCCACTTGATGGAAATAGCTTCAGCAAACTTAAGGAGAATTGAGCTCTTTTACCTATTGATAATTTTGAAGGACTTCTCGACGTCCACTCATGACTCGTGTCGAGAAGATTCCTGGTGGTGGCACTGTTTAAAGCATTTATTCCTTTAGACATAAGCTTTCTGGAACATGTTCAGAAAATCGTAGATATGCCCTTCTTTCTGTCCTTCCAATGTAACTGCTCCCGCAGATACATGTAAATTTGTATGCACAGTTGGAGGTTACATGACAAGGATATCTATCGATTTTTGATTGCACCAAAGGGTAAGTTGTTCGATAGACGGGAACGAGCTTAGCTGCAGGATAGGCTATGGATAGTGATGTACTCAGCCTTCTGTTGATCATCGACGCAATGTCACCTTGAAAGAACAAAGTTGAAGCATGTCATCGACGAAACATTTTTCTAATGTTGTTATGTCGATGACACATTTATAGCGCGCAAAAATGAAAGACATGCTTCACACTTACTAAGATTATTCAATGGTGCACACGCCAATTTGAGTTCACTATGGAACATGAAAGTGACGGAAAGTTTCACTTCCTCGACATCGCCATGGAACTCCAAGAAGACGGTAGTCTTCAAATGTCAATTTATCAAAAGCCCACATGGAAAGGACAATACTTGCATGTTAAAAGCTTTTGTCCAAATAGCTTTAAACGGGGTCTAGTCAAGACTCTGTACTATAGAGCGAGAAGAATATGCTCTATAGAGAAACTAGAGGAGGAGTTTGAGTTCCTTGGAAAGATACTGAAGAAAAATAGGTATCCTCAAAGTGTCATTAACAAGTATGGAAGATCTGAAGTCACAAATGTAAAACAAATCACAGTAGAAAAAAGCAAGTCTACGTTCAGATTGATTATAAATGTTTGACATTTCATCGATGATCAACAGAAGGCTGAGTACATCACTATCCATAGCCTATCCTGCAGCTAAGCTCGTTCCCGTCTATCGAACAACTTACCCTTTGGTGCAATCAAAAATCGATAGATATCCTTGTCATGTAACCTCCAACTGTGCATACAAATTTACATGTATCTGCGGGAGCAGTTACATTGGAAGGACAGAAAGAAGGGCATGTCTACGATTTTCTGAACATGTTCCAGAAAGCTTATGTCTAAAGGGAATAAATGCTTTAAACAGTGCCACCACCAGGAATCTTCTCGACACGAGTCATGAGGTGGACGTCGAGAAGTCCTTCAAAATTATCAATAGGCAAAAGAGCTCAATTCTCCTTAAGTTTGCTGAAGCTATTTCCATCAAGCGGCTGAAACCTGATATATGCGTCCAGAAGGAATATGAATGGTGTACTTATGATTTAATGACAAAGTAGACTTTGCAAATTAAATTTATTTTTTCTGCATTAATTTATTTCAAATTTTTAAAGTTAAAACAATCATGGTGTGAAATTCATTTTTACTGTTATGTAATATCATGTTTTTATTCATGGATGTCTTCTGAAATCACTTTTACAGGTAGTAGAGTTAACATTATTTGTTCCTCATTCTCTCTTCTGTAAAGAAAGAAAGAAAGGAAATATATTTATATAATTTCACACCATTATATCACTAAACATTTTACACAATTGATATGTTAACCAGAATACCAATTGCTAATCTTGACACCGGATCGTTGGAGGTAAATGGCAGCAGGAAGCCTTGCTCATCTAGATTTCCCACTAGTTGACAATCACCAGTCAGCAAAGCAGTTGTGTCTGATATTACCTCGACGGAACTCCTGTCCCTTCTGAGATTGAAACTCCTGTCCAATAAAGTCCTAAAGAAGGTTAGTTGAGAACCATGTACAGTTCAATGGCAGTAACACAGACTGCACAGACAGCACTGGGTGGATCGAATCTCAGCAAGGGGGACATGAGTTCCATCACGATGACTGCAGATACGCCTAACATGCTGACTGGTGAGTGCTAAGTTAGGCGAGACTTGCTGTAGCCGATAGCCTCCAAACATCTAGTATCATCAAATCAATGGTGGAATGCTACATAGAATGGTGGCTACATTGGAAACTCGACTGAGAGAATTCAGTTTGCACCAGAGACAGGACTATACATAAACATCACACTAGTTACCGACTAGTGTGCAATCAAATTTTCTTCTTCCCCTGGGTGGATGATCAGTGTACAACATATTATTTCAGCAATGTAATGTTTCCGTCAAATACAGATGAAACTACCTGAAGATTATGACAAGATACTGTTGAAATAGAAGTTCTATTGTTCAACATATGTGTGTTCGACATATCTCGATAGTCGATTCTTTTCTTTTTTGAATAAGATATTCTGCTGACGGTTTTATATAGGCAGAATATGCCTGACTAGTCTACCTTTAACCACTTTTTACTTCTGCTGACGTGTTATCAGGAGATGGAATCAGTTAATCGAAAAGTAAATCCTCATTTGAGCTAACTGAATGTACATTGTAGTAAATGCTAACGTTTGAAAATGAGATAGCATTTTGTGGGTCAGATTGTGTGCTGCTCCCACATGTGAAATTTTGCCTTAAGTGATGATTGAAGTTTTCATGGCGAACATTCGTATATCTTGTCGGTTTAATCTTTTTGCAAGTGTTAATTTGCTGGGTTTTGATTGGTTACAAGATTTCATCATGAGCTGATATCGGTTAGATAAACATTGGATAGCCACATGGGAGTACTGGACTGTCGGCTTTTCCATCCTACTCAGCAACTCTTTTTCAGTACGCACCAATCATAATTATTTGAACCAAGGATATGCACGTTACAAGGTGGGCTCGTAGGCCATTCAGCCACTGGATCTCGATCCGATGCCCAGTCCATGCATTCCGACTTTTGTCAATTCATGATATAGTGGAGCGCACTAGTCAATTTCATCGATGACTATTTGTCCTCACACCCAATCCAATGTACTGCACTGCTCACGACTTTTCACTGGAACCCAGATAACCTCCTACATCAATAGTTTCACATCATGAGTTGGTAGGAGTTGTAACTCATGGGCTGGCCACTGGGTCAGGTCCCAGTGGCCTATTGTTGTACGAGCTCCCCTTGTAGCCAAGAGGTCCCAAGTTGGAAAGCCTGTGGATGCGTATTGCTAGGGAGTCCCAGCCTAGCACAAAACAGCACCGAATACCATAAACGTACGAGTCGTCTGCCTTGTTGAGTTACCCCGTATAGTGAAGAAGTTTCCATTCCGACGGAGGGATATCTAATTAATACATCACATTCTAAAACGTCAGGCAATATTTTCTCATATGATATATTGGTATCATTACTGATCCTAAAACGATAGCACATGGAATAATGTAGATGCTGTAAGAAGACATTATTATTATTATCATGATGGGTATACCTTCTGATAAATAGCACATTTTCGCACCTAAAATTAAAAACAAATGTATATATTGAAATAGCGTTCTAAACATCAAACAATAATGGTTAATTCAAACTCCTTAGTTTCACCAGAAAATGTCCAAGAATTACTGGACAAAAGGAAACTAGATGTCATTTTTCATACTCGACAAATGAATGCAGTAACCTCTTCGGTGAGCATCTTAATGTCCTCTGCGAGAATATGATTCACAAAGTGCAGTTCATAGTAGGATACCCGTGAAGAGTGTCAAACTAGAACGAAACATTTATCCATCTTGCCTTGGTTTTCAATGACTTTTAGATGACGTTAGCTTGTGGCATGACCTTGGCTTTGGAATCATTCAAATGCTGATGCCCAACCGAAAACATGATCCTGTTAGCTTGTATTTGCTTTACTCTTTTCTTTATTTCCCTTCATCTAACATATAAAATTTGTGATCAGATATATATTATACAGCTTTTTATGAAATGATCCCTTTTACTGTAATTTGGCGCGACAATCACTAGATAAAACTAGTTTAGATTATTTGACTTTTACAGTAAATGGATTGTACAACCTTCACTGCCCAACCTGGTTCATCCGATCAAATCAGCTGTTTGCTGGCTTCAGTCGAAGATATTGTCTACAAATACTGTGACAGGTACACAATGAAACTGACCAGCTCAAAAAACACAAGGAAATCACAAACTGAAATACTCACAATGAGTTTCAGACTCATCCTTTCTCTGCATTATTTAACTGAGCTAAAGGGGACCGAAATGAGACGGTGCCACAGGGGTGGAATGCTCACCAAACACGCCACACGTGGTCCGGGGATCAATATCCAGACACTGATGCACTCCGTTACCTCACTTAATCAGTAATAAAACTAACAAAGAAGAAACACTGGACATGAGACTGGCAACCTCATCTTGAAAAAAAATTAAACACCACTGCTTCCAAAAATTGAAGCCTCTAACTTGAAGCCCTATGTATTGACTGGGAACGTATATGAATAAAACGTGTGTTGGCCGAAGTGATTAGCATTCAGTAATTCGTATTTGTTCTTTACTGAACTTGCCTATTTTCATTTCAACAGCGAACTCACAAGTGAGTACTATTTCATCTGCTGACGTAACTCATTCAATAATTATGCACAAAGAAGGTATATGCATGTTATACGTGTCAATTCGCCTAAACCGTAGGATTGATATTTACTCAAGCTTTACGAAGTCTATGAAATGAAGTTAAGGAACTTACATCCGTCATACATCTTATCATTAAGATCTGAAACAATATATAGATAAATATGACATTCAAATCTCACAACCGGTAGTGCGGTGTCTCCATTATTTTCGTAAACAATATTTGAATTTTGATATTCAGAAAGAATTCAGATGTCAAGCACCAATTACTGTATATTATTATTTTCAGTCTTATTTATTACCACGTATTAATCAGTTTGTTATAGTTTTCGCCATCCATACGGATCACAACAGCCATTTGCCTTAGTAATTTGAAGCCTGTCTCTACATTACACAAAACAGAAACGTTGTGAGTGAGAAATACCACCATACGTTCGTTCATATGTATTCAAAATTAACAATAGGACAATTCAGTCTAATGAAAGAACAAGGACAGTGCGGTGGAATTTGTTTCATGTAAGACACACAGTGTGAGGAATATCTATGATGACTGGATGAGTTTCAGAGCATAATTGATCACGCATAATCATATATATAGTTTTTTTTATACAAGTGTTTTCTTACTACTTGACAATTTATGTAACGTGTGTGGGATATTTACATTCAATAATTTTATTATCAAACCATTTCGATAGCTAATATGTAGAGAATAAAATTAGTTTGTTCAGTTTAATATCTCTCAGTCATTTTACATATCATGAGATTAAGACAGCTGTGATGGTCACTAAACTGACATTTATTCGTATATAGATATCTTGAAGGCTTCCCATGATCTTAGCTTAGAAAGCCAATAAGTGACGTTGGTTCAGCAGTAAATTCCTCACTAACTCTGCAGGTAGTCTGGCGTTAGATCTCCGGCATGCTTATTTCTGGACGTCCTCTATGCGTTTGTATGCCTGACGAGAAGTAAAGATTGAGAGTCGAGATGGAAATCCCACCCAGTAGAAACAATATCATCGTTCATGTAACTTCAAAGCTCATGGTGGAAGCCCTGCGTTTCACTCAAGACGCAAAGAAACAAAATTTTAAAGAAGGATAAGTCTAAAACTCTGAATTGACACTATCAACAAGACGAAGAGTCACAAATATGAGTGACTGTGTGAAGGGTCAAAAACTGAATCCTCACTCTCCAAATCATTCCCTGTCCTATTTCGTAACTGAACTCATGAAAACACAAGAAAACGTTAGATGATGTAAGTTAATCATAACCCCAGATTTAAGCACGCCCGAAGAAAGCCTTACGAAATGCTGATTAGTGTGAGTTGGAAGTACTTACACGCTTTTTATTCTTAACGTCAGAGTCTAAAACAACAGAAATAGAATATCTCTCTTTTTAATATCGAGCACAATAATTACAGTTATTCATTAGGTTAAAATAAGCAAATAGTCAGTTTTCAATGTAATACAACTTTAGTCAATCAATGAGATGATGATGATGAGGATTCCACATCGTATCATCAGGGCTCTTTTGGAATAAAGCAAATCGTTATTATTATTATGATTATTTTAATTTAGACTCATTACGAAATATTTATTGTCATTTCATCTTATTTGGTCATGACTTTCTACACTAAATGTAGGCGGACGGACTACTCAAATCGTTTTGTCACCTGATTTTTCATTAAGACAGGAATATCCTGAACCAACGTGAAGAACTTGGATTTTGTTCCCGGATGCATTATGTTTGATGTCACACAATATCGAAGACTTACGAGCGTAAACCGACAAACTGTTCGAAGAAGCAGCCTGCAAAGACAGCACTCCAGGTGAACATAGACAAGACGGAGGTTATTAAAATAACCAACCAACTAACAACAACAACAGCAATATCCAGAGACAATCACCATCAACGGGAGGGATTTGAAAGAGGTTACTTCATTCACTTATCTAGGGAGCATTGTCTCAACTACAGGCATTCGGAAGGTACGAGCATGTCAAATCGAGCGAGAATCGAGAAGGCGAGATACTCATTTATAAACCGACTGAAACCAATCTGGAAATCTTTGTCACTCAGCATCAACAACAAAATTCGGTCAGATTTTCAATACAAACTTCAAGTAAGTCAGTTCTTCTATACGGATCAGAAACTTGACGGGCTGGTCACAAAGAATATTTCCAACAGCCTGTTGCAGACCATTATCAACTGAAGATTAGATGGCTGGAACGAAACTTAGGGAACAAACAAAACAAAACCAGAACCGATCGCCCAACAAATATGCAGGAGAAAGTGGATATGGATTGGACACTCACTGAGGATACAGGTTGGTGAAATAGCGCGCGCATTAGGCCATTGCTCGAGTGGAACCCGAAAGGGAAACGGCGGGTAGGACGTCAGTGCAATGGTGACAGGGAGGAGATCGTGCGAAGACGAGGTGAAATGGTATGGACTCACATGGATACAGGTGAATAGTACAGCAGAATACACAAGCAAGTGGAGACGTGCAGTTTAATCCCTATGTTACACTAGGAACCCAAAGTAACAATAAATATAATAATAAATAATTTAATATGTCGGTGTTTTAGTGTTAGATAATTGGACTACCACACACGTGATTCAGGGTTGGATCCTCGACTCACTAGGCCAGTAATAAGACTGCTGATGAAGAGGATTTAGTATCAGGTAAGCAACCCCATCGCTTGAAAAAAGCACCACTGTTATGGAACATTTAAGCCTTCAACTTGAAGCCTATATTCCACTGGAAACTTAATGGACGTTATTATCTGCAGTTCAGAAGCGTGTTCAGCCAACAAAATATTTCATCCGTCGATGATATTCACATCTCTCAGTCTCATAATACTAGTAGAGTCGCATTTGTGAATATTTGTGAACTTAGTACTGTCAGATCTACTTATATCCAGTTCTTACATTTCTTCGAAGGCCAGGATCTTCTAATTTAGGTGGTAGTCGATGAAACTGGATAAATTAATTCACTGAAAGTTAAGCGAAACTGCCAGATTTCCATTGAATCACCAATACTCCACAATAAACAGGGGCTTACCTTTTATGGCACACAGAAATAAACCTGAAGTTGAAAAAAAATATTTATGCAAATTCTTAATAATTCAGCAATGAGTAGGCAGGTTAGCAGTTTGCATTTTTTTTCATGTCTCTCGAGGAAAACTTCGTGTAATTCGAAGAGCTTGAAATTATTGTGATGCACAAGTGTGTTGAAAAGAATAAACATTCTGCTCAAAAATGTCAAACCCGTTTAACGCTTATTATGCTATTTGAATTCAATTTTTTGATTTACGAAAAATAATATGTGGTCAGTTAAATTTGGGTCTACATCGAGATCTACCCCACATCATGTTCTTTATGAGTGGATCTTAGCTGTGAGAAGTAGTATTCAGGTATTACTATGCGATAAGGTATATATGTGGAGGACACCTGCTTATTATTAAAAGCTTTCGAACAACTTAGCTTCGGTCATATATCTGTAAGAAGTTCGAACTCAATTGGTTGCATAATGTGTTCCAGCAGTTCATCTGACGAGAGGCTTACTGCTTACTAATTTCAATAGGTGAGTGATACTTAGGAGTAGCAAAGACGTTTTTCATTCGATATCACCTAAATTTACGATCGCCAATGAAACCAAGTAACCATCTAATAAAGCAAATTAATGCAGAACGTGTTGATGGAAACCTGAAACTAAAGTGTGGTAATCACCAGTTGCTCGATGGTATATGAGATTGTCTTGTAACCAGGAGGTCCTAGGTTCGAACCTCGGTGAGTGAGTACTGTGGAGAGTCGCAAACTAGGATGAAACAGCTGTACAGTACTCCCTGGTTTTCTAGTTGTTCTCTAACTGATATCAGCTCATGATGAAATCCTCCATGCAATTGCAAGTTTATTTACATTTCACATACTTCTATGGAGCTGATTACATCGTGAGTAACCTAGACCTGCGAAACAACTTTCTCCGAATTTATTTTCCTTTCTGAGTATGAGAATGTGAGGCTATTACACAGGTATATGTCTGTAGTTCAACAACGGAGCACCTCGTGAACTCAAGATATTCAGCTCATATTGAGACACCTGACCCATTGAAGTCCACTCAACCTTGTATAAAGAAGTGAAATCAAACATCTGGACATAGCTGAAGCAGGAATGACACAAAAAATTTAAACTGATCATAGATAAAAGAAATATGCTTTATCCATGTATTTACAATGACCAGCATAATTATTTGTTGTTCTGAACAGAAGTGTGATCATCTGAATAATTATGTTTTCGGTATCCTCTTTTTTTTTTCATCGGATTCACTTTGTTCCTGGCCATATTTTGACGCCTAACCAGAAACGACGCTCTACAGGTTCCTCCCTCCTACGTTAGACGTCCACAAAAATGTATGACCTAGTACGTGTTTTCATCTGTGGAGAAGATTTTTATTCAGCCGAAACCGTCTTCTAATTAGTTATTTTGTGATGTAGTGGATGAATTACACAAATATAATACAACAATATATACACCAATTTGAAATCAAAGGCCTTACAACTTTGAAGTTCCAAATGGTCATCTGAATCTACAAGGAGGAAATTACATCCAATATGCCCAACATTTGTTCAGTAAAATGTTTATATATATATTACAGTACCTTTAGAAATTTGAGTGAAGTTATGATCCCCTCACACGCAGACACATATGTAAGAATTATGTAGACAGCAGGATTGTAAGCTAGAGTGAATTTACACGTATGGCGTCTGTGGGGATCTGGCCAGTTTTAATATGAGTTATCTTAAGAGCCACGGGATGTTGTAACAGGTAGATGTTTTGTCCTTGTTTTTGACTTATAAACAGCATATATCTACATGAGTTCAGAAAAAATATTCGAGATAGCATCTGCAGGCTACCAGTCAAGTAGTTTATTCATTCATCTAATGTTTGGAAATCTAGGGATAGTTCATCTGGTATTTCCAACACTTACCACTTCCAAGTCTCCACCGACTACCACAAGAACTAATCCATTATTCATCTTTACAAATGATCAGGGTGAAACCAACTAGTCGGCATTTCATTCAAAGACAAAAAAGCTGCTCAACTGATCCTAGTTTTCAGGCATACTTCAGTTAATGTCAGTATGTGAAGAAACCCGCATTCTGTGCATAAAATCGAATTTTTACATTCAAATATCATCACCTGTCTTGTATCAAGTATTATCACAGAGTTTATAAACTTCTGTGTTTCATCGTGGATAACCGAAGAGGGTAAACATTCCTTGAACTTCACATGTGGCCTCCAATCTGACGAAGTCCAATCTTTATTCAGCAGGTTGGTATTAACTAACCGACCAACCAACTGACAAATAAAAAACCACTCAGACAAATTTCCTACAAAACCAGTACTTGAGAAATGATCGGATGCTCACTAGCGAGTCACCGTTTCCACGCAGTTACCTAGGGTTCTTGTATAGAGCCATGAATTATGGGGTACAACAGTTCGAAGGTGACAACAGTTACTCGTCGAAGAAGATATTGCGAAGTGATCATGCTGTGTCATGAATTGACAGGAGTTTGGATCCATGCAGTAGGCATCGGATGGTGTCCCAGTGACCTAATGGTCCTGGTTTCAAACCATGACGATGGATGCGTATTGGTAATGAGTGGCGAATTTGGGCAAGATAGCCGGCTATCCAGGACTCCCAAGTGGTTTTTTCAACGGTTCTCTCACGTATGTAAGCTCATCATGTTATCCTCCAACCAATCAGATAAAATCCCTACAAGCCAATACTTGGCATTTTCAAATGTTGTTTCTTATTTGGACTAATATTAAGTAGTACACATTATGAATACCTGAAAAAAGTGGTCACGAAATTAATATTGTATCAAATTCATCATTATAGAAACATTACAGTCGCACGAGACTATTTAAATTATGGCTGAAAAGCAGAGCATCAAGAATACATACCTGTTTCGCAAATTTCGGAGCCTTTGAATTTATTAGTAAAACAAAATGTATTATAGAACAACACAGTAATACATCCACCCAAAACAACACGTGATATGACGAATTTCAGAAGTCCAGAGAATCATCAACATATGAAAACTCGAAATGAACAAGATGAATGATGCATCCATTAAATACTAATCAAAAACAATTTTGCATTTTGGTAAATATCTAAAGAGCGAACAGCATTTTGTTCCCAGTCACTTGTGCGAATGCTGACTGAAATATTACAGTCTAGTTGTCAGTATGATCACCAAGTTGGTTGACCAGTCATCGCTTTGTATGTCTGTTCATTGATTTCCAAAAACAAGGAATAGCAGAAATATGACAGTCATTACAACTTAAAGGTCTACAAATATGCATACATTATAAACTACAGAAAATATGTTGTCACTGGAAAAGTATCTCAATGATGACATTATTGAGGATAGAGCTAAGTGATTCAGGTTCGAAAAACTGTGTTGCGATGAAATCTTTCGAAACTGCAAGGACTTTATTCTGACTGATTCTGATAAGCAATGAAAACTACGGTAATTTTTACACTGGTCATTCAACATTCAACAGTTATGCGTATTTTACTTTGACGAATATGAGGTGATCACTAGAAGACCAAATGTTACATGGTAAAACGTTATTAAATGAATATTTCTTACATATATCTCTTCTAGTAGTAGGTAAAACTAAGAGATGTAAAAGAAAAAAATCAACAATTCACATTCCGTGCGTCAAATGGACATTAGTTTCAGTTAATATCAGTCTACTGAACATTCATGTCGTCCTGAATATCTGTTTTATGTAGTTGAAAATAGTTTGAAGTCTCTCTTTTTGAGTCTATTCACTATCTCATTTGTATTTAACTGAATTTTAGATTTTCCCGTCGATTGATTGGAGCGAAATGCTCGGTCTTTCAGGTTGACATTTTGACTTCTTATGCAGACCCTTCGACGATGTGCCTAGGCGTGTAATTAGAACGCTCTGGAGTTTGAAACTATGGACACTAGGTTCAATCCTCGGCGGCGGGAACATCATCATTCAATAACCGGAGAATGCGGATATATCCAGCTGACCACGTGTGCCGAAAAAGGACGAAATTCTGGTTGTCTTGGATTCCCACTGGTAGTCACTATGCACCGGTTGAATTCTAATTGTTTCACTCATAGTTTAGACGATGGCATATCTGTATATCGACATTCCTGACAGTTCACTTTGTCACAATGGAGTATAAGTTAGCTGGTAGAGAGCAACGGCTAAACAAGGAGAAGTCTTCACTGTCACTACCTTAGTTTATGGCGACTTATCACCAATGCGAGTAACTCTAAGTGCTAGAAAACAGTCTATCATTTACATTATAGAGCCTGATTTGCTGTCAGTATAATTCCCATCATTATTTTTCCACAAATCTCACAAAATTGTTGGCTCATAGACCAGCAGAATATATATATATATATTCAACTCATAGGGAATTATGAATTGTCCAAATTTTATTTGTAGTGGGTTCGAGTAATTTCTAAGGAAGCGCTTTTTCTAAAACGGTTGCTTTGTCAGTTCTTTTCATCTCACGTAATTAGTTGCACTTAAGTGCTAGACAGCAGTGGATCCAGAGGTGAGCGTCTCGTTTCAAGTGGAAAAATTAATAGTCGAATAATATGGGAAATAAATGACTCCTAATTTTATGAATGATGGACATCCACGCATAAATCTGGAAATAATTATTTCAAACAAACAGGATACATCTCATTGGAAATCGCTTACGATATTGGTTACAGTATATCTTGCCTGAAAACGTAGATGAAATTTCATTTTCGAATATTATTATACAAGTCATCAAAATGAAAGACTACCTCTAAGACAAATTAAGTGAACATAAAACATGTGAATGCGCAAAGTCATATATAACACTGACTCATTGACATGAATAGTTGGATCCCATGCTCATCACTAATGATTCAGCTTAACAGCCAGATTGAAGTGACCTAAAACATCAGATAGCTGTTTCTCTAGTTCAGAGCAGAGGTTATCAGCGATGTTTTCTAAGTACGACGCATCTCAGACAGTTGCAGTAGCTAGTTGTCAGAATTCAGATAAGTTGAATTGATTGTTTTGACTGATATCCAACGAATTATGCAAATATAAATCAGCCAGCTGTGTACGTCATCATACATCGACACTTGCATACTAGATGGCCATTTATGATGGTGTCTGAAAGATCTCAAATGTGGTCCTCCAAACAACGGTAAAAATTCACCTCGAACCGTTTCATTTACAAATAGCAGGTTTCATAACATACGTTAGAGAGCCATTGGAAAAGCACCTAGGAGTACTGGACAACAGTTTCATCCTAGTTTGGTATTCTTAAGTAGTATGTATACACCGGCTAGTTATAGTGGTCACTGCTCCAGAAACTTGAATTTTCGTGCTCAGAATCCCTCAGCGGACTGGTTAAATAAAAGTATAGTGAGGAATATCAACAGCTCGATATTAGAACACCTAGTCCAAGCCGGCCAAAAAGTCACCAGTTTATTGAGAAAAATATTCTTTGTTCAGTAATCATTCTTTTGAAATCATAAAATATTTCAGCCAAATAAGACGTAAGAATCCATCAAATCCCTACAAACCAATACTTGAATCCATAGATATAAGTGAATGTTAGTCACTTTAATAACCTTCACAGAGAAAACTTACAGTAGTCAGCTGATTTAGGATCACCTATAGTTGAATGACGTCAACAGGGACAATATACTAGCTGCAATCATGGGCTCTGAAACAGTGACGAGTCCAATGTTTCACTGCTGGTCTAGACATTAGGTCAAATAAAATCATAAACTGTTTCCCGAAATCAGGGGAATCAATCAAATGACATACGTCGTTATTAAAGTTTATTTAAATTTCAATATTTGCTACAGTGAATCGGAGAGTTAGGTGACTAGACATCTTTACTAAACTTTCAACATATTTTGGCTCAGGCAGTGAATAATTGCTGCAATCTCCCTGTGTGTACTCCTATTTACGTAATGCTTATCATCAATCCTTTCAAGCAAGAAGTTTACCTCCTCCACAACATTGGGATAAAAAGAATCCTAGTGTTCTGAAATATGATATCAGTTAGGAAAGTTTATCTAGCAGGCAGCATTCTGCAAACTGTTAAACTTGCATCGGTTTCACAGCATTTCCGCTTGATACTCGGTTTTCAGATAATTCGTGAACGTCAGTCTTCAAAATGAACTCCATTTTTGCCTTCATACACCCGTTTTCACAGTGCACATTCGCCTACTTCTTACTTGAACCATAATCGGATCAAACATTTTGGTCACTATTTTTATTTCTTGATTACAGCTTGATTCCACACCATAATTTTGGTACAAGTATGGAATTTTCAGCATGCGATATCGGTAGCCTAAAGTTTACAGGTCAACCATTGATATCAGTGTGCGTCGGCAGGGGATCGAACCTTGGTGCATGTGCATGTTCGGCGAGAGTCCTAACCTCAGTGTCACCGACGCTGTTATGATATGAGGCGGTAAGCCAGAAAGATGCCAAGCTGTGTTTATCAGCTTCTTCCTCTCTTCTTCTACCTAGTCACTGATGAATAAACTCTGATCAATATAAAGACAACCAAAAATGAATGATTATTCTTCTAATTACTTCATAAATTTGATAGACTTACTATAACAACTTTCAGCACCTAGCACAACATAGATTTACATTCTACTGTGAATCATATTGCTCCTTACAGATAAAAAGCATTGATATAAGAATAAAACTTGTGCACTGTAGTAAAGTATAAATACATTTTGGGTAAATTTTGTTTCGATAAAGTCTCACAGTGTTATACAGTAATATTCACTGGTGACGTTTCGAGCACAATTTATTGCCAGTCATAATCATATCAAGGCACTCACACAACTTTCTAACTTCATTCATATAATTCTATTATTTTCCACCGTTTGATTTTAATGGTGGTAGTATTTTCCGTATATCTCGTATGAGTGATGAATCATTTTTATTCCATGTGTCGGGTCCTCCCTGAGTGAGGTCTTTGACTTAAACATCACCCTGATTTTTGATTTATTAGGAATCCTACGTAGGGTTTCGGATGTCCTTTCCTCATATTTTGAAAGTGTAGTTGCCTTAGATTATATCCTATTTATGTTTTGGTTGACCACGCCACGACATCTAATTCAGAAAAAAGCTAAGCAATAGCACTGCTTGCATCAACACACAACCACACATTTGGGTTGGAGGGACAGAGTCAAAATCCTAAAACGTAATCTATGTAGGTGAAGATAGGGATTGACTACTGAAACCTTGTTCATCTAGTCTGCAAACACAACACGTGCAATAGGATGTAATGACCCATCATTCATACCAGAAATATGGAAAATATAACTACCAATCAAATCATGCGATGGAAAATAATGGAATTGTTTAAACAAAGTTAGACAATTGTGTGAGTATCTTGATATGATTATGAGTGGCAATAAATTGTCCTCGAAAACATGCTCATCAGTAAATATTACTACTGTATAACACTGTTTGACTTTATCAAAACACATTTTACCCATAAGGAAGATAACAAGAATGTTACATACTTTGAAGGTGGTATTATTAGATGGTTGGAGGCAATCGGCCACAGGAAGCCTTGCCTAATCTGGGTTTCATGCTATTTGACACACTCATCAGTCAGCAAGGCGTATCTGGAATCCCCTTAACGGAACTCATATCCCTTCTGAGATTCAAACCGGTGTCACCTAGTGTCGCCTGCAGTCAGAGACGCTACCACTGAGCTATTCGAGCTGGCGATTGACCTTATTTTTATTTATTCATTTTTTTTATTTTTGATTGCAGCTTGATTCCACACCGTATTTTTGCTACAGGTATGGAATTCTCAGCATGGATATCGGTAGCCCAAATTTCGCAGGCCGACCATAGATATCAGGTGTGCGTCGGCCAGGGCTCGAACCTCGGACCATGTGCATGGTCGGCGAGAGTCCTAACCACTGTGCTACCGACCTTCTATAGGAATGTTGTGGATATTTTTTTTAATTTTTGAAAAAACCTCAAAATAGCCTCTACGGATACTTCCGACACGCCGTGCTGACTGGTGAGTGCCAACTAACACGAAACTTAGGTCAAGGAAAGGCTTTCTGTGGTCGATTGCCTCAAACCATCCAATACCATCAAATCAATGTGCACCGTGATGACAAGCTACCTAGAATGATGGTCACATTACAAATGTGACTGATAGAATTCAGCCTGCACCAAACAGAGGCCTGGACACATTGTACTAGTTACTAGTGTCCACTCAAAAGAGGTCGGTATCGTTTGTGCAAGCAAATATATATATTAGAAGTGTACATGCTCAGTGAATTTGTTCAGGTATTATTCCCCTGTTGGTATCACAGGTGACATTGAAGTGTTTCCGTGACTTTTGATAAGCTTATCATAGTTTTAATTGTACGAAAGACTGGTTAAGAAAGTCCAAAACAGAGTTGAAATCATTTCATGAAATGCAGATTACTTGTGAACATGGTGTGCTATTAGTAGTGTTCTCTGAGCTATTTGGTTTAGTTGGGGAGCTTACGTCGTCCACCTTCTGGACAACATCTTCAGCACAATTTTCCGTGAGTGATAGAACTGCGTCTCCTGGTAACCATCTTCATGACTGGTAGTAGATTTTTATCTGTGTTGAACGCATTTTATTGACTTGGATTTCAAACTATCGCGTCACATGTCTTACTTTTTATTAGTTAGTAAAATTGGTCTATATTAATATGCTTGTTAATCGCATATTCATTTGACCACCAGGCTTCTGGGAATTCTCTGATTGCATTTTTAGTGTTTCCTCAGTTTAAAATTTCGACCTTTTCCCAATCAAAGTGATCTCCATAATTATCTACATGCATGGATATGAAATAATTTATATCGTCTTAATACAGCTGATTTGTGTTCCTGTCGGTTGCAAGATGTTATTTGGGAAAATCGGAATTGCACCACATTAAAAATTGAAATTTATCACCTCAGTCAGCTTACACTTTTCAAATTTCTTTCCATCTTCATCTGAAAAGTTTATAAAAGGCGACCAGTATTTAAATTAGAAAAGTTTATGTTATCAAACAACTGACTCATTTTAACATCCATTTAGCAAACAAAAACACAAAATCTTTGACTGAAAATAAAGATATTCGGGAAATATTCATTCCCTGTATGGATACAGCAAAACATGTACATTTCAGGATGAAAACCTTCTTCTATGTTCTAGAACCTACCATCTATTATCGTAAACAATGAAGACCTCATTTTGGATTTAGGCGGAGTTTGATTCGTCGTCAATAAGGGTACTTGATTCCTCAATAGCTTCTTTCGGAAACTTTCAGAAACTTCCACCTTTTTTCGACGCACAAATACGACTTTATGCAGTCAACACGACGCAATTTCCTTCTGTTGTGAGTATCGTTTATCAGATAAACGTCATAGTATCTGACTTTCATAGTATTTTCATCATGACGGATTGCTTCTGTCGAGTTTCAAGCTTATATAAATCTGCATTTTGAAATTATAGAAACAAAGAATTCATCGACGAAAATCCCCTTTTCGACAACTACATTTTCAATAGTTACTTTGAAAAGGATTAGTTTTGTTCTTACGAGTTGATCACGGATGGATGTCAGTTAGAGAACCATTGAAAATCCCCTGAGAGTACTGGTGAGCCACTTCATCATATTATGGGAATCATTGGCAGTACTCACGACTAGGGTTCGAACTGAGGAACTTCCGGTTACAAGACAAGCTCACAGACCATTCAGCCACTGGGACACGATTCAATGGTCACCGCATAAATTTTAACCTCGACAAATTCTTGATTTTAGCGTTGTGGTGAGAGCTGTCTGCTAAGCAGAATTGGTAGACGGCAATTGACGTCAAAGTTTACGTTCCAAATCTTAGTCATCAGAAAAAAAGAACACGAAAAAACACAACTAACTCAACAGACAATAATAGCAGACTTTGCGTGGGTGGATTCGATTCGGAGATATATGTTCTGACCGACTTTAAAAAGAAACGGTCACAAAGGGACGACAAAATTATTTCCAGTGAGTAAGAACGACCAATCAGTAGACGCTGTTTTTCTGCTGAAATAACTAATAATAATGTACCTAAAATACATAAATACATAATGGTATACGAGCTCACCTTGTAACCAGAAGGTCCTTGGTTCGAACCCCGGTGGTTGCGTGCTGCTGAAGAGTCCCAAACTAGGTCGAAGCAACAGGTTTACCAATGGTTCTCTATTTAATGTCAACTCATGGTGAAATCCTGTAACCAATCAACCAAATCCCTACAGACCAATAGTTGAACATAATTATCTGTTGATTTTCTCAATTATTTATCTGTTGCCTGGCCCTTGTTTTCTGTCGTTACAGCGTGACCACCATCCAGTATTATCGGTGAGTATTTTTCCTCACTCCTGACCTGGTGAACCCCACCGGTCACAACTTCTCATCAGAAATCCAGGGAACTCTCTCCAATAGCCAGTCAATAGTGAGCATCAGATTAATTTTAAATAGTTTTATTGTATGGACTACATTTGCTTTTCAAGTTTGACGATTGATATCAGCTATAGAACCACTGAAAACGTCCTGAAAGTACACGACAACTGTTTCGTCCTAGTCTGGCAATCATCAGCAGTATGCCGATCTAATCAATTGTGACTCATAATACTATGAACCAATATTGTCACACTTTAACACACTCACACACACAAAAAAAACTAAAGGTTATTTTCTGTTGTAATTCAGGTATATATATGCTATTGTACAGCTATGGAATTGAAATAGTTGGAAAGAGGATTTTCTTCTCTGAGTTCTTTATTTTTGAGATTATGTTACCTGCTCTGCTTAGAAACCATTCAGCGAATAATTTCTGTTTGTTCACTAAGTGGTGATTTCATAACAATTGCTACTGCTTTCGTGATTAACACGCATTAATGTTAAACCTCTCATAACCTACTGGATTTGACTAGCGTTTCACGGATTGATATCAGTTAGAGAACCAATAACAACTAAAGAGTGTTGAATGACTGTTTCATCTTAGTTTGGGAACCATTGGCAGTACGCACCCACTGCCAGGGTTCAAACCCAAGACGTTCCGGTTTCAAGGCTGTCCGGGACACCCTGGCTTGTTTTCAATGTTTCTCTCACTGATATTAATCCGTGATCAACTCGTAAAAGCGAAACTAACCCTTACAAAGCAACTTCAGAGAATTAATCTGATGCTCGCTAATGATTTCCTACAGGATGAAGTTTCCTGGAGTTCTAGTGAGAAGTCGTGACCAGTGGGGTCCATCCTGTCACGCGTGATGATGGATGTGCCATTAATGACATTGGTTGCAGTCGCGCCTGATCACGAATTGGTAGAAGTTAGAATTCCTGTGGTGGTCAATGAATCGTGTCCCAGTGGCTGAATGGTATACGAGCTTGTCTTGTAACCAGAAGGTCGTAGGTTGGAACCCTGATGGTGGATGCATACTGCCGTTGATCCCAACAATAGGATGAAACGGTCATTCAGTGCTTCTTGGTTTTCAATGTTTCGCAAACATTTCATTGTCATTAGGGCATCAATCCTATTGTGATTTATATAGTCTTGTCTTATATTAGGTTATTATTTCAGTGTAGCATGCTGTGTAATTTTATCAGAATAAAATTTTATCCATAATAGTCTTTCCTTCATAAGTTTTGAATTAATGGATCTGTCATTATGGAATACGGGACATAAATCCCAGGCTACATGCCAACTTCCCAACAGTTATCACCGACAGGTAAGTGGGGTGAACCGTGCTGGTGACTTCACAAACTATCAAAAGTTGAACTTAAATATACTAATAATAAATTTTACCTAAGCATCCAAGTGCGCCTAAAATTATAAAACATTAGTAATACAGAAAATAAATTCTTGGACAGAACTCCTAACTGTAAAATGCATATATAACTTACACACACACACGCATTCTGAATTGCTTACTCTTATGAACAATAATCTTGTTGTCAAGTGTTTTCACATTTTTGATTGTTTATCATTTCTGAACAATAGTCGTCATCAAAATGTCTTAGATTATGCAAGATTACTCAACTAGGTCTCATAATTTATTCATTATTTTTCCACATCTGTATTTGCAGATGTTTTGTCACAAAATGACCGTTCTAGTCATTCTCATTAACTTTAAGAACCACATTACAACTTTACAGCTTAGAATTCAAGTTATCAGAAGTGTATTCTTGGCTGTCACACATCCGTTTAGGTGTTCCCTTCACTTTCATGGGTTGTTTGTCAAACAAATTTAGTAAACTCACAAAATCGATTCTGAACTGGTCCATCTGAAATGAAAAAAAGTTGTAAGATTCTCTTGTGAAATTATGCACTTAAAATACGGAAGGAAAATTAAGGCAATCAAATCAGAATAACAGGGATTCCTGATACCCTGATCTACTGTTTTTAGCAATACTCACAAATCCTGGACATGTATTGCATAAATCCAGCAATTATCTCCACTTGTGTAGAGGATAACAGTAGGATTATATAAATGGATTGACAAGACATATTTGTATTTGTTCTTTGCAAGTATTTCCATAGTTCCAAATAATAATAAAAGAACGTTTTGTAAATTAAGCGTAGGTGTTTACATATTCACGGCGCTTTGAGACTAGATAGTCTTCCCCATTTCGGAATGGTAGTTAGTGGCCAGTGGGTTACACCAATTCAAAATGAAATTTGATGCTAACTGATGATGCTTATTCGGATAGCGCCATGATAAGGAATTAACAAAGATACGAAATTCCGCCTTGAGTGCCTGAAAACTCCGTGTACATGATTTTTGTAACCTGAAAGTTTTTAGGTTGATTCCTGATGAAGTTGTAGATGTTGAGAGTTGAACAGTTCGAAATTTTGATGGCAGAACTGTTCATTACTCTCTGGCTTTCAGTGATTCCCGAAATACCTTTGGTTGATGATGAAAACCACAGTGAAATCAATCACGAAATCGCCAAAAAAAACGCATTATTAAAATGAATATTTTAATTTTTTTTTATTTTTGATTTTAGCTTGATTCTTCATATTATTTTGGTACAACTATGGAATTTTCAGCATGTGATATCGGTAGCCTAAATTTAGCAGGTCGACCACTGATATCAGGCCTGCGTCGGTCAGGGATCGAAACCCTGACAATGTGTATGCTCACCGGGAGTGCCAACCGCTGTGCTACCGACGCACACAATTGTAACACTTCTGTTTATGGTTGTGTGTAGATTGACGGTACGTTGCTTATAAGCAACATGAGTTTTTTTGTGTGAATGACAGTGATTCTCACTGAAGAATATATTGCAGTGATTGCTGGTGTGTGGTTATTTTGACTGCACCTCATTGGAAATATTCTCGACGATTCTACAGTACCTTTTGACAGTCGGACTTCAGTTAACTGATTTTGTCTTACCGTACTTGTTTTGTATATTGGAAACCTACATTGCCGGTATAGCAGCTAGCTGCGTCACAGCTCTCACTGTTGACGTAAATTTGTTTTTGATTTTATTATTTTCTAATAGAGCCGCTAAAATATTGAAGAATAATTGAGTTTTCTCCGCTTATGGAACGTTTTGTGAAAGCGCGTGTCTCAGCAAAGTTTTGTTGGCTATACACTAGAACATAGAGAGAGGTTGGCTCTTTGCATTCAGAATACAATCGAATATATTTGTTCATTACGATTTCCGCTAGTTTTCTAATTATCATACCCTCTTCTGCTAGACAAAATATCATATCATGGTTTTAGGGTTTATCCATCACCTGCTTACTTTGTTCTTGTATAATTTCTGATTGTAATGCTTCTCTTTATTGTTTTGGGATAGTGTTGACGATGTACTGTTTATTTTACACTTAGGATTTCGTAGGAATAAATTCAAGGTTCGCTGTGAGGATTTTGAACTTAATAGTGTCCACAGGAAGTGTTTAGTGAGTTGTTCCTGCTGACGTGGTTATGATCCCACGCTTTTTTTAATATCTTACTTGATTTTTAGTTAGTAGTTATTAAATAGTAATATCGTATTCTTTACAATTCACTGTATTTTTGCTGTTTTCCTAACAGACGAAGATGAACTGCACATTACCACAAGCATTCTGCTAGTAGATATTTAGACTTTAATTCATCTCATCCATTAATTATAAAGGCAGCTTTAGCTATTTGTCTAACGAACCGAGTAGTAGCACTAAGTAGTACAACAAAAAACCTAATCGATGAAATGAAACGCACAGAAAAAGAAGCGTTTGTGTAAATAACTAACTATCCTACAAAATGCATTAGGAAGATGAGAGGAGTGAAAATAAAAATGAAAATAATGGTGAAACTAGTAATTATAACATAAATTAGAGGGAATATAAGACATCTACTGTTATAGCATATAAGGATGGGACATGAAGGCCCCACGTAGGATCCTCAATAAAGCAGGACTTAGCGTAGCATTCAAACCTACAAACTCACTCAGGGAGGACAAGATATGTAGGCTAAAAGACCCTGTAGGTTGACCCAATTAGACAAAATAATGAAATTTTCAGCAAACATTGCAATGCCTTTTGGTGAGGTCAACTATATAAGTCAAACTAGTAGATAGGGAGTAGTGAAACTGTTTGTCAGAACATAAGAGTTTAGCTAAGGTTAGAATGACTGATCCTACGAAGACAAGTAATTTAGAGAAAAACATAGCACTACGTTTCATTGGATGCATGAACACACAATCACACAAATGACGGGCGGCACAGAGTACAAAATTCTATAAAGTAATATAGGTAGTCGGAGAGGGAGATTGATTACTGAATCCTTGTTCATCGTATCTACACCCAACACGTGCATTAAGAAATATTCGTCACTCACACCGGAAATATTGAAAATACTACTACCAATCAAATCAAACGATGGAAAATAATGGAATTATATGATGGAAGTTTAGAATGTTGTGTGAGTAATGCCGTGATATGAATATGATTGGCAATAAAATGTGCACGAAAACGTGGTCATCAGTAAATACTACTGTATAACACTGTGAACATTTATGAAAATAAATCTCATCCACAATGTCTTCTTGACATTTGGGACTGTGCAACTTATGAAGTTTTAGTCAAATTTACAGTAGAACACAACGATTGTTTTCCTGCGTTCATACCACGAGATGTCGGTTTCAATCCCTGTATATTCTGTTGACAAGAAACTGAAGGAACAAACCAACCAAGTGCCAACTGCTCACCAAATATGTGGGGGAGATGGTGGACATGGATCTGCCATACATTGAGGAGGCCGTCGAATGACATTTCAGGCCAGATCATCGAGTGGAATTCAAACGGAGAGCGACAAGTAGGTCGTCCTGGATTGACATGGAGGAGATCGTGTGACGAAGCGATTAGAGAGTTTGGTCAGTCGTGGACCTAGTTGAAGAGGACAGTGTGAAACACAACAATGTAGAGATGTGTTGTTGAAGCCCTATGTTCCACTCGGAACGCAAAAGGATTAATAGTAATAATATTTACAATAATATTCTGTTGACAGTAAGCAACATTTTAAATTATTCATCAAAACATCAAAGTGTTCCCATTAACTTACACACACGGCACATTGATCCGCCTAATATGTTAAAGGTAAAAATATCACACAGTTGAATCATTTTCTTACAATTACATTACTAACTTATTTATTGATAGTAACTTTAAGGATAAGCAGTCTTAGTTGGTCACCGACTCAGTTCAAATGAAAATCTCATTCATGAACTTGAAATTCAAAAGTGATCAAGCATCAGATATGCTCAAAAACTGTATTTCGACAGCAGTCAGTAGGAGGTTGTTTGCAGCAGAATTACAAATGACGTTCACCAGCTGCAAGTTGTTCTCCATTTCTGTAAAAGATAAGCTCCCTATCCGGTGGCCTCATTGTGCATCCATCAGTTTACCTGCTCTTGCAGACCAAGGTTCATTGACCAGAGAAAACTTTCCACACGGATACCAGAACATATTCCAGCATGGTTTCATAAGGGAGAAAAGAAGGGTGTGAAAAGCTTAATATTCCTAAAAACGTGATCAACTCTTGTCACTCCACACAAACCCTGTTCATGATTTTAAGATCATCTACCGATTCCATGCTAATGTGCCGTGTTTTCTTAGTTCTAAATTTCGAAAGACAGTGGAAGCCTTGACCACGTATGAATTTAAGTCAAACCTTTAAGTACAAAAATGTGTGTACAATTGCTACTTCTTCCATGGTCGTCGGGGGTAGACATTTATTTATTTATTTATTTTGTTCATTTAGTTGATCTATATACCTTTCCCTCATTACTATAATTATTATTGTTTCCGCTTGTCCCACTTGTCATTCTAAATCCAAGTTCTCTTTATATTTTAACAATCTTGAATTCTCAAGCATTGAATTTGTAGTGATTTAGTTTGATAGGACGGAGGATTTCATCAGGAGCTAACATCAGTAAGAGAACCACTGGAAAACCTGGGAGTACTGGACAACTGTTACGTCCTGGTCTGCGACTCTTCATCAGCGCGTTCCCGTCTGGGTTCGAACGCTGTACCTTCTGAGGCACTCAGACCTGATCCAATTTAGGCAGTGACCTGGGGTACTAAGGGATACCCGGGACCAGTGGGGTACAGAAAGTTGAAGATTAGGCAGTAACCCGTCGAAGAAGACACTGAGGAATGGTCGCGCTATGTCGTGAATTGGCAAAAGTTACAATTCATGGCCATTGGATCAGGTCACAGTGGCTCAGAGGTCTACGAGCTAGCTCGCCTTGTAACCAGAAGGTTGGGTTTAAACCCCGTTTGGTGCGTACCGCTGAAGAGTCTTAAACCAGGACGAAAAGGCTGTGCAGTACTCCCAGGTTTTCCACTGGTTCTGGGTGTGATACCATGTGTGAAACGTAGGAGATCATATGCTATGGACAACCACCAGGTAAGCTAAAGAGTACTGCAGAAAGTCGCACAAAGTGGAGATGTGCTGGTGAAGCATTCGGAACTCAGAGGAACAATAGTAATATATCCATATATATAATATAATTTACTCTGTGAGAGACGCCTCATATGACTAGTTTTAAGGTGAATTGTCTTTTCATGATGAAAGTTAGACGAAAAGCATTTGAGAAGTTTTGAAATCAATAGTCATCTACTCAAAAAATGTACTTTAAACAACGTCTCTATCTCGTTAGAATCAGCATCAGAGTACTTCTAAAAGAATAAGTTAAACTTCTGAATGATAACTAGCAGTGGAATCTGGTATGCACATTTTATCCTATTCAGGGCTCGTATTTCCTTGGATGTACCTGGATCCCGCAGTTAAACACGGATTGACATCAGTTAGGGGACCATTGGAAAACCAGGTGTTTCGTCCTATTTTGGAGGCTCACCAACGCTACCCACCACCTACCCATCAGGTTTAAACAGTGGGCCCTCATGTTGCATGGCGAGCTCCTAGGCCTTCCAGTGAATGTGGCCCGTCTCAGTTCCCCATGAACAAATCAAAAATCTTTACAATAAAACTCTTGAAAATTATTCTGATGCTCTCTAGTCACTGGCTATAGGATGAAGTTTCCTGGAGTTCTAATAGGAATTTGTCACCAATGGGGTCCACCAGGTGAGTCATGAGTTAGGACAAATACATGCCGATGACCTTCATTAATGGGCACTCTAAAATCATGAATTTGTTGAAGTTAGAGTTCATGAACCACTAAGTTGAAATACCAGTGACTGAATGATCAGTTAGCGTACCTTGTAAGCGGAGGGTAGTGCACTTGAATCCTGGTAGACGCGTACTGCCAATGAATCCGAAACTAGGACGAAACAGCCGTCCAGTTAAACACCGTGTTTTTCAGTGTCACATTAAATTATATCAGTACATGGTTAGAATTGAATACACAATAGCATGATTCTATTAAGCCAGTGTTCAAGCTTATCTAAAATGAAATGTTAACTAAATGACAAGTATTCACAATCACGCAGTCCATTTACTCGACAAGGGACTCTACTCCATCTACAAATAGGCTTCTACTCGTTGGATTCATCATCCGGTTTACCACCAGGATGGATAACGTTAGACAATACTGAATGAGTTCCACTTGGTTAAACTACCACCTCTCTATGCTCCCTCCTAATTGATGAATGAAGGAGAATCGAACTCTATCTATTCTACTCTTCTCGACGTAATGCTCATGGTGACTTACTCAAAAGTTCAACTCACAGTATATTTTAATATTAGGATCTACAGAATAAAGAGAATGAAAATACATAGAAAGAATCGTTTTTCAAACACTGTTTTACTAAACCGAATCAAATTTAATGCAAAAAACACTTTTTTGGATGAAATTAATTTTGAAGAATTCCTAAAATAGTTACGACAGATCTCTTTATTTATATGTCATCCGAAGAGTATCCTTTCTCTTTGAATGTTTTGGTACTTTTCTTTGCGAAATTCCATGTTGAAATTACGTTGGTTTTGCTGATTTTCAGATAGGTGTTTTTCCATTTTTCATGAACCGATATGTGAATAAAGGAAACTAGTGTAGGTCGTGATGAACTGCCGAACGACATCTGTTACAATCAAATTGACTTATCCCCGAAATCGACTGCCCCTTTTTTCGCATATGACGTTTAAGCTTTCTGTTATTCTGCCTTTGTTACAATGTATAATGTATTAAGCTTAGCCTTCTAAAACCAACGATAGGTCCAAGATCTCTGGATATTTAGTAGTGGACTGGCGGGTGTGTAACATCACAGCGTCGCAGACAAGAGAGAAACAACTGTCCAGTATTCTCCGGTTTCCAGTGGTTCTCTAACTGACACCAGTCTGTGATCAAACTTGAAACAAAACAAACTGACGGAAACCAACCATTGATAACTAAAGTTTTCCTGACTAAAGCTTGGTGTTGATGATATGTCTTTACTCCTTCACCAATTATTCATACTACCATGTATTTCTGAAGTTGTCTCTGACGCATTTAACAAGCTTTACAGAGTAATAATTGCACAAATCTACATGATAAATATCAAAATGTTAAACTTCTTACGTAAGTGTTTACAAATGTTCGCACCTTCAATCAGAGAAACAGTTTGTGATATATCTACTTTCAGTAACCATAATGAATAAATGTGATCCACTGAATCAAATATTAAAAAGCATGAGAATTCTATGTCAACAGTATGTTGTACTATTAATTAACTTACAATCCTCATCTGTTAAATTTCATTTAATCAATGATTACATTTTGTATAAGTTGAGATATATAAACACAAAGAGTTTATACCATATCGCTGATTATTAAGTATTGATTTTGTAGGGATTTTGACTGAGTGGATGGAGTATTTCATCATCACTAGTTGACATCGGTTAGAGAATCATTGGAAAACCTGCAGTGAGTTCTAGACAGCCATCTATTTCATCAGCCTAGTTTGAGACTCTTCACAGTACGCACCCACAACCAGTCTTTAAACACAGGATCTTAAGGTTACAAAGTGAGTTAGCGCATAGACCATTAAGCCACTGAGACCCAATCGAATGACTAGCCTATGGATTCTAACTTCTGGAAATGCACAATATAGCGTGACCACTTCAGGATTTCTTCTTAGATGAGTTACTGCCTGCTTCCAATTCAACCAGCTGTATCCTACAGGTAACGGCTTCCCGCCAAGTAACAACCTACCTGAATAGGGCCAGTCGCTAGTGAGCATCACAATAATTTTGCAGGGATTTTGTTTAATTGAAGTTTGATTTGAGTTCCTGTGGAAGCCGTGACCATTAGGATACAGCATGTTGAAAGTGATACAGTAACATGTCGAAGACAACACTGCGAATTAGTCGCTCTATGTCATGAATTGGCAGAAGTTATATTTCGTGGACAGGCCATCTGGTCGGGTCCCAGTGGCTTCATGATCTACCAGCTCGACTTGTCACATGGTTTTTCGGTGGTTATCTAAACGATGTCTGCTCATGAGGAAATTCTCTACCCAGTACTGCTGATTTATTGATAACATTCATGATTTTTATATTCAAAATAGGACTTAGAACATGTGGTGGTGAGGCGCAGACTACCTGAATCTGTCTGAAATACTCTTGGTACTGCTAACCAACGTCTAGTCAACTTCAACTGCAGTATGATTGGACAATATGTGAAGAGTGTTTCTACATTGGCTGACTACCCTAAACTTTTCGGCTGGTCCTCATAAACTGATCTCACTCAAAACAAATGTTGATCATACTAGCAAGTGTCTATGAATAACCATTCTGAAGATGATAGTCATAAAATTGCGCAATCCACTGCCAGAGTAAACAAATCACATCAACTGTATGCACCATGTGTGGCCTGTAAGGTGATGCAGTCAAGCAGAAACCAGCTAAGTGACAAAATGTGGCTACATTGGAATCGTCTACTTTACTCATACATGATGAAATAGGGCTTAGTAATTGACAAAACAATTGGCTAATAGTCTTGCGTTTTTACACCTGACTTAATCTACTAGCATGCTAGTTTACTAACCACAGTTGGGTCGAGCAACAGAAAACAGTGAAGGGTGGGCATAGTGCGAGAGCTTCTAACCTGAAAATCAGTCCAGTCGCTACAGAACTTTAAAGCAAACGAATAACATAGAAAAAACAAATTTAATCTTAGCTGGAATCGTATTGACAAAATATCACGGGCTAGTGAATGCATTCGTGAACCTAATAGGCTACTGTGTCTTCTCTACAAACATCTGCAAATACCAATGGACAACATGCCAAACTGTAACATAAAAAGCCATATGTCAATGCATGAATACTGAAGTGAGAGCAGACATTGCAGGAAGAGAATTCACATGAGTTGATAGGCGTGGAGGTGACCATTTGTAGAGAAGATAAGAGCTGACAAGGTATCAAAAGTTCGGCTAAAGAGGACTACGACGAAGAATACAAAACAGGCACATGCCATTGAAAGCTTATGTTCCGCTCAGAAATCAAGGGAATATTAACAACAGTCTAAATACCTGTTGGAAGCAACGTCTTATACCTACACTGACAGACATAAATTATCCATGAGAGTAATCTTGAATCTTAAACATATATCAGCCCAATGATTTAATGTTCAGATTTAAGTATGACTTACAAACGATCACCTTTCTAGAAGTCATTAGTCTCCTGGCTACATTAACAGTGGCTTCACCCATAAAATATGATCCTATTTGTGTGTTGAAATTTGCACAAATTCATTTCCGTTATATGAAGGTGATAATCGTTACATAAAAATGAAATAAAATTTACCTGTACTTGCTACAAAAAATAGTTAAAACAATTATTATAGAAAGCTGCTCTGGACAGGACAGGACAGGACAGTATCTTAATTATTAATTAATTAAAATAGAGACTTAGAGAGTGAGGTGCCATTTCAGTAGAACCAAACGAATATGCACTGAAGACACACATAATGAGGAAGAAAGATAGTTGAGGCGAACTCTGCCTGGTTGATAATAATTATCCTGGTAATTCCACCAGGAGATATATAAGGTAGTCAGAACACCAGGATCCACTGTCCAACTTGTCTATAAAAAAGACGTGTACATCAAGCTACGCAATATAAATGATCATAACTGCTCAGCAACTAGATACAGGTTGAACGGTGCTGTTATGAAAAACTTCTACTTGGCTCATACCATAATAATTAGGAATATGTAGCCGTTGTATCCATCTAAGCCATGATGTCACATGACACAGTATTTACCAATTCGAATGTACGTTTAGACACACATACATAGGGGGGACTCATCGATCTCTGCAAGTAAAGGCTGGCTTTCGAACATATTATTAATGGTTTCAGAATCATTAAGAATCCACTGAACCCATTAATGTTGAGAACATGATACCTAGCTAATCTATTGCGAAACATACTATATAGACAGGACATAAAATTGGCGTTCGCACACATCTTTTAAACGTCTATATACATCCTGTTTGGGGTATGATGTATTCTAAAGTTTGCACAAGCTAAAGCAATGAGGAAGTTTTAGCCAACTTTATGAGATCAAAGCAGCGATTCGTCTTCACGCTAAACCCCACTTGGTAAGCTGTGTTTTGATACCAGCCAGAGGAGATGTACCATTACCTCCCTTATTTGGTTCAGTGATCTTCATTGTTATTGTGACCTTCAATATCTCATTTTAACCTTACCTAACATGTCTATTTTCTCACCTCTTAACTCTTTATTAGTTGCATATCTATCCCTATGACACGTCTGTGTGTGATCAGATTGTTCGAAATGTATTACGCAAATACATCAGACAGTCCAGACAAATTACGTCTTCTTATTGTTTTGTCTGATGTCATAAAGGAACTACTTGGTTTAAATTATTATTTTGAAAATCTCATCAAAATTGAAATGAGTAATACGATGTTTCTTGCTTTCGGCAGACTAACCGGTCTGGAACCATTCAAGCAAATTATTTAAAATTAAAATAACAAAGGTCTATATATATCTCTCTCCATAAGAAGATAGAGACAAACGGAAATTTCTACGAAGTGTGATCTATTAGGGAAACATATGCATTTCCATTTATTATTCAGGATTTGTCATGCATCTGGTTCACACATATACATATGTAGGGCATCTTCAGTCAGCCATTCCTGGAACCATTCTGTAGAACCTTAGTCCTATCAAAGTCGATCTTGTTTAGATTTTCTATCACGTCTAGTGCAATCTCTGATTTGTTATCCAGCTTCTTCAAGTCTTCAGAGATCTAAAGACATAAGAACTACTTCTCATTCGGCACCAAATTATTTTAGGATGTATTCAGTCAAATCTTGATCACAGCTCATACGAAGTTTTATTATTGTATTGTACAAAATGATTATTAAAATGTTATTGTTCCAAGCTGTGCAGTCAGTTGGCATTTAACCCTTTGAAATGATGAAGTAATTACTCATACGACTATTCAGCCTTTTGAATCAACATTCTATATCCAATAGATGATGCACATGACAGAAAAGACAAGTTTAATCTTACTTACCTCGTTTACCCTCGACACCTGAAATGTAGACGATTTTATTTCAGTGATCTTTGACATAACATAGCAGATGTTCTCAGAAAGAATGCTTGAATAATTTCTCCATAAAAACTCATTTCACTCGATAAAACGCATCAGTTATCATTGGAAAAACACCGGATACAAAATGAAATTATGAGAAACAAAATTAAAACTTTCGGCAATATGAAGTGTATTAATTGATTGCCTAGTGCTCTAATTGGAACATTGGGTTTCAAGCCCCAATTTTGAAATTTCAGTGGCGATGGTATTTTCGTTTTTTCAAGATGAGGTTACCAGCTACATACTCAAGTTTCCCCCTATACATCCAAGTTCATTATTGTCTAGGTGTGGTTTGTTGATATAAGTAAAAACTTAGGCATCGTGGTAGACTATAACTCCTTTAGACATACGATTTTATTTTGATAAATCACACAGTGGAGTGTTATACAGTAATACTAACTGATGACCACATTTCGAGCACAAATTGTTGCTCAAAATCACATCAAGTTGAGAAGTTAGTTGAGCGAGGTTTAGGAGTTCGTCGGATGAGAACTGAAGACAGAATATAGTGTGAATAATTAGGATTGTGTTTTCATTGGACACTGGTAAATAGTGTGATGTGTCTGATTGTTTGTATTTTGTGCAGACTGAATTCTATCAGTCAAGTTTGCAATGTGGCCATCAATGTAGGTAGCTCATCATCACGATGCACCTTTAAATTGCTCATGTCGAATGGTTGAAGGTTATTTGTAGGAAGCCTTGCCTCTTCTGGCTGTCATGCTATCTGTCAACCTTGAGGGAACTCATGTCCCTTATGCAAATTGAACCCGCATCAACCGGTGCTGCAGTGCATCGTGATGACGAGTCACCTAGAATGGTGGCCGCATTACAAACCTGATTGATAGAATTGAATCTGCACTAAACAAAGGACTAAACACATCACACTAGTGACTAGTGCCTAGCGACAGTATTGGATCCAGTCCTGCTGGAGGTCAATCGCGAGACCGAATATCTCACTGGTAACGTCTCTGACTTCAGCACTGGGTGACACAGGTTCGAATCTTAGAAGGGATGTGAGTTCCTTCAAGGTTGCAAATACGCCTTACCGACTGGTGAGTGCCAGCTAGCACGAAACCTAAGTCTAAGGCTTTCTGCCAAATGTCTACAACCACCTAACATCAACACTTCGAATGGAATGTATATATTTATTTATGATGCGGCATAATTCATTTGAGATCCAACTACGTAATTCATTACTGAGTCTGTAAGACTACAATTTAGGATGCTGGCATGTAGTTTCGGTTCAGTTATGTGTGACTCTGCATACTTCAAAATGATCATTCATAGAGCTAATTTATAGAGGTGATTGTAAACAGAAATGACTAAATTAAAATCCAAAAAGTAGATAGTAATTCAAATATCTGTGTGAGAGCAATTACATTAGAAGAACAGAAAGTAGGACCTACATCAGATTCTTGGAATATGTATCAAGAAGCTTTTGGTTTAAGGGGTCAAATAGTTTGGGATCTTTAATTACCGAACACCTGATGGACATCGGTTATCAAGTAGATATTCATTCTGCTCCTGTGGAGCTAGCTACATAGGCCGTACAATTAGGTGTGTTTCTCCTCGGATATCCGAACATCACCCTGCGTCGTTAAGTAAGCGAAAACTAAAATCCTTTCATATACCAACAAATCTCTACTTCGGCTTAACACTTCGTTTACTAAGTATTTCGCAGGCCGTTGGGATTCACATTAATAAGCCTAATTAATGTGTCCAAAAGAAGCTATTACAATTTTATGCTTATCTTAATTTGAGCATCTTTAATGAACTGTAATTCCATTGTGATCTTAATTAACAATTCACTATTATTTAAATAACACGCCAAAATTCTTAATGATTATTCTAGAATATTCTACGTACAAAAACATATATGTTTAACTGTAGAGCTAGAGGAGGAGTCAATTATCGAAAAATAGGTATTCTTTGTTCAATATTTTTCTCTAATTTTATAAATGATTAGCAGACAAAGAGGTAAAGGAGTAAGTCAGCCGGGAATCGAACCCCGGACCATTTGCATGGTCGACGAGCGTCCTAACCACTGTGCCACCGACGCAAGAATAATAATAACATAAATAATAATGACGACATGCTTGTCAAACATGCTCAAGATAATGACAACACCAGCAATAAAGAATCTTAATCACCAGTAGAAATTCCATACATGGAAGGGACCTCGGAAACCTTACGCAGAATTCTTATCAAGGCAGGAATAAAAGTGGCTGACATTGAAAGCCACAGAGTCAATTAGAATCAGGCTTTGTCGGGTGAAGAATCAATCCTGTAGAGCCTTTGAAACAAAACAATTTATTTTATCTAACGCCTTGCCGGAATGATAGTCGGGTCAAATACATAGGTCAGACTAGTATGACAGGGGCAGTCAGACTAACCGAACATAAAAACCGGGCAAAATCTGGATTGATTGACTTGAATAAGATAGGAAATCTAGAGAATAGTTCAGCTATAGCGCTACATGCAGTTACACACAACCGCACAATAGGATAGGATAGGATGACAGTTCTAAAATGTAATGTAAGAGTCCCTCAATATCGCAAAAATTAGTTTCACATACATCATTTGTACATAGCTGAAGCATCGGCTATTCGTGATCTGAAACAGTTCACTATTATTATTATCGTTATTACTACTATTATTTTATTATCAGTATTATTCCCATAATCCATATTTTATTACCACTCTATTACTGTTTATTAATAACATTGCTTTTTCATACAGATTTTATATGAAAACACTTTATCGCCTTCCTAGTAGTTCTGTCCATTCTACACGAGCTAAGTGATAAGTCATTGTCTCACACTAATTACTTCATTCCAACTTCTGCCTTTTTCTAACTAACAGTTAGTCACCCTCTCTTGAACTTTACATTACGTAATATGTAGTCATTCGAGGACAAAGTTTCCCAGTATCGGATTGGTCTAAAGTTTTCCTTGTTAAATATAATTACGATTATTGAACAGGTCATGAAAATGTTTCGCCAATAAAAAAAATTTTCTTCACTGTTTACGCCTTTTTCTTCATCTTATTCAGCGAGAATATATGAGTCAGTCTATTCTCGAATTCCGAAAATTAGAGATTGCACCGCTGGTATCAGTTGATTTATATGTATATCAGAGAGCGTAAATATCAATGATCTTTCATGGATGAATCAAAGACTTCACTCAAAACATGTCTCGATCGAACAGAAATGAAAATCCACATAATAAGTATTCGCAGTGTACATTAATGAAATAAGAACAGTACTTAGAATCGGTCTGAAAATGCCAAACTGACAAGTAAAACGCAAAAGTGAGAACACGCAGAAACATGTTTAGAAAATGCAAGTTAAATATCCATTTATATACTTTTGCAGACCGACTTCAGATGCGACAATTACACGAAAAAACAAGCGAATATTACTGCGCAAAAAGCATATAGTCAGTTTTCAACCTTACGGAATATAAATATTGGGATATCTGCGTTATTAAAAACGACAATTACAGCGAAGAACTTTTTCTTTTCGACGAAATCATCAACTAGACAGCTCTACATTCGTGTATTTACAATACTTCGTCGAAAAGAAAATTTTCTTCGCTGCAATTCGAGCAGCTAACCGTTTGAAGACCACACGTACGAAAATGTACACTTATTTGAGCCTTTGAAAACTTTATTGGAGAAATAAATCAGTTGTAACGAGAATAAATCTGTGAAGGAATATTTTTTTCTTGATAACAAACATCGAATTTACACATTTGATCATAGAGAATAAAAAAGACAATTGCAGCGAAGAACTTTTTCTTTTCGACGAAATCATCAACTAGACAGCTCTACATTCGTGTATTTACAATACTTCGTCGAAAACAAAAATTTTCTTCCCTGAAATCGTCTTTTTCAACCTTACTAAATGAAACACGTATAAACAGTTAAGTGACAGAACACATGTTCAATTCAGGACATTCAGTGCCACTCGAAAAATCCTTCGAGAAATCCTCGAAAAATAATATACAAGATTCGATCAAACATGTCAAAGGGAATAAAATTAAGATATCTGGGCGTAACCGAGGCACTAGCCATCCATAAGCTCGGACCGACCCTATGTATCTAAAAGAAATACATTCAATCCTTGTCCCTGCTGTGACTATCATAAACAGCTAATTCTTTTAGTAACGACCATCCCATTGCCATTCTTACTCAGACTTCCTGTTTATTCATGTTATTTTCAAGTTTTTCTTAATTCCTTTTTACACTACCATATTTTCATATCCAAACTTCCTGTCTGTTTTGTCATTTTGTTATTTCTGCATATTTAATTCTAACTGCACGTAGAATTATTCGTCACATTAGTAATGATCTCACTAGATTTTTTTACCCAAACATCCTGTCTATTTTCGTGATTTCTACATTTCTCACTCCCAATTACACAAGATGTTAATCTTCTCACAGTAATTACGATACTACTTTGTTTGAGTTTCATCTGTCCCGTCTGCTTATTATGGCATTTTATTCCTAATTGTAACTGCATTATTTTGACTTTTGACAGGAAATTATTCTGGAATTTTCCCATCCATTTATTGTAAATACACGAATGTACAGCTATCTACTTGACGATGACTTCGTCGAAAAGAAAATTTCGTTCCTTGCAACTGCCTTTATTATTATTATTCCCCATGTTCAAATGTGTGCAATTCCATATACATATAGTAAAGCTTTACTAATGTATATAAATGAAACAAAAAGCTGTATGAGTGACTTGATCTCATTATGACTGGTGATAAATTGTGCTCGAAACCTGGTCATCAGTAAATATTACTTATCGTATAACACTGTGTGATTTATGAAAATAAAATCTTATCTACAGTGCAGTGAAACTCTACCACAGTGTCCAACTCTTATACTTATAATAATAATATAGTGAATTGTCCCAGCAGCAAAATGAATATCACCACATGAGCAGTTGAATTCATAGGTACAGATTGACGAGGCCATCTTTAGTAATTTATCCTTGACTCGCTTTGTGATTACTGGTTTAGTGGAGAAGCTGAGTACCAGTTTAGCTCCAGGAAATATTCTCTTAACTGCTCTATTAAGTTACATTTTTAGAATTTCGGCTGCAATCGCTCCTTTATAACTTAAGATACAATTGTTTCTTTCCATGGCATTCATCGTTAACCTATCTCTATGTATCGACATATAACTATTTAGGAAGTTCTCTCAATATCCATTTTCTTGTAGCGTAGGTTTCATTTTACACATTTCTTCCTTGGTGCATTCCTCAGAGCATATGCGTTTTATTCTATGCCTCAGGCAATTAACTAAGTTTGTTTCGTACTGATTCAGTGTGAAGCCATAGAAATGGGTGTACTGACCTACTGAAGTCTTCTTTCTAAATAGGTTTCTCTGTAGATATCCGTCTTTCTTCTTGGAGAGGAAAAAGTCTAGGAAGGGTAAATTGTTGGTATTAGATATTTTTAGGCAATTGGCAGGAAGCCTTGGACCTAGGTTTCGTGCTAGTTGGCATTTATCAGCAAGGCGTATCTGCAACTCTGAAGGAACTCATGTCCCCTTTGCTGAGATTAAACCCGCGTCACGCAGTACTGCAGTCAAAGGCGTTACCTCTGAGCTATTCGTGCTCGTGATTGACCTCCTGTAAGACTGTAGTAGGTATTTTGATTGGAAACTAGTAACTAGTGTGACGTGTCTAGTCCCTTCTTTGGTGCAGGTTCAAGGCTTCCTGCCTACTGCCTCCAACTATCGCATATCAACAAATAAATGTGCACCATGATGGTGAGCTACCTAGAATAGTGGCCACATTGCAAAACCCAACTGATAGAATTCAGTCTGAACCAAAGGAAGGGTATACTGTTATTTTCTTATTCTTGACATACAAATTAAACAGCTGGGTGAACACTATGTACAGCATTCAAAAGCTCTTGTTTATTAGAATTTCTGTGACATATTGCATTACACACCACTGATCACACTTACCCTCGAAACATGTACTGTTCTCGACTATATGTATATATCTTTGTTACATTAATTTCGATTAATTTGCCTGAAGAAGTTCAGGCAGTTAGCTGAATTGCCATTACTCATTTGCGCTTCACTGAGATTTTTCAAATATAATTTTTACATATGTCTGCTTCTTACTCTGCATCCGATTATCATGGAACTATTCGGTCAAATCTTGATCACAATTGATATGATAGTTAATTTATGCCGAATAAATGTGCTGAAGAAGCTGTGGCCTATATAGCTGTACCTTGAGAACAATCTCGTGTTTTATACTTAATATCAACAGAAAATAATGATTTATATTGCAAAAGGGTCTATCAAACAAAATCTTAAACATAACTTAACTTACTGTAAGCCTGTAAAAACAGGATAACAATCAGGAAACCGAGAAACATTGTTATTTTTTTTTGTTGTTTAAATGCTTGCAAGCAAATTAGTGAAGCCAATTTGAACTCTGAGTTTGAAAACTCTACCGTCTATATATATACTTATCTAATTAACAACACATGACAGAAATGAAACAGTCATGCATTTTTACTTTCATGAGAGGAGGAACGAACCAAAACAAAGTTAAACTGACAGCTCCGTTGTAATAGATATACCACTGTCATTTCACAGGTTTACTAATATTCCTCTTATTGTAACCGTGGTATTCTTTAATTACTGTTAACCACCAATTATGTGAAATAAGTATCATTAATCAAATCACCGCATGATGTGAAATCAAACCAGTGGGAACTTTATATTATTTGTATTTTAAAGGTTGACGTGATATCTCGTTCAACAACTTCTAATTAATTTATTCTCGCGTACCAAAGACAAAGCAAAAGCCAATAATTGATCGTCCAAACCAAGCGATATATTTAGGAGCCAAAACAAGCCGTTAGACGAACGCTTAGCTAGCTAGTGATCGTGCACGTGACACGACGAGGTACCAAATGGCGGGGATGCTTGACCGGAAGCCTTCAGCTAAACAAGTCGACTTAAACAGTGGTGGTCAGCATCCAATGAGTGATTGCTGTGGTCAATAATTTTGGGGAATTATTTACCGCTACAGCTCACTCCCCCCTAGTGGGGTCGTGAGGACCCTAAGACAGAACCAGCCGGAAGTAAAAAAACTCGATGGTTCCCTTTCGGGTGAAAAAAATCTTCCGAGCGGCTTGGTCGTATGCCTACTGGTTTGTCTGCCTATGCTAATAGGGTGTTTGTACATAGCTTCCTGGTTGTTGTTCGTTGGATTCCGTGCTTCGTTTGTTTCCTGTCCAGTGCCCGTCGCACCTGGAAAAGAAAACAAGAACGCTAAGAACCATGTCGAGGAAAATGTACGAAATGAGCTTTTTGGTTAAAAAAAATTGTGTGCATTTACTATACAGTAAAATAATGCTAAGTTCAGAACATCGAAAAAAAAATACATCTAATTAATTTTTTTGTGTATGTTACATGAACTGTTGGAAAAAAATTTTTTGTGTTCGGTGGTACTGTATATAAAAAAATTATACGTCAAAAAAAATAGTTAGTACCACAAACGAGTGAGTTGCGTGAATCACACGACTTCGTTAAGTCAAATAAGTGTGCAAATGTTCTGGGAACCTTACGGTGCGTCCAGAACGGTTTTTCTTAGGAGGCTCAACCTTAGTAGCCAGTGGGCGAATGCCCTTGCAGTCAATAGTGTGACCCAGGAAGTCGAGTGAGTCAACACCGATTTGACACTTTTGAATATTGATGGTAACACCATGTTGGCGTAACCTGTCAAATGCCAAGTCCAAGTGCCTAAGGTGAGTTTCCTTGTCTGGACTGGCAATGAGGCAGTCGTCTAAGTATGCGTATACAAAGTCGAGACCGCGAAATACTTCGTCAATGAAGCGTTGGAATGTTTGGGCTGCATTCCGAAGACCGAATGGCATACGTAGAAATTCAAAAAGTCCGAAAGGCGTAATGATAGCCGTTTTCGGGATGTCTTCTGTTGCCATCGGGATTTGGTTATACGCTTTAACCAAGTCGATTTTGGAGAATATAGTCGCGCCGGATAAGGTTGCCGTCAAGTCGTGTATATGAGGCAACGGGTAGCAATCAGGGGTTGTTTTGGCATTCACTCGCCGGTAATCACCGGTGGGTCGCCAATCATTGCTATCCTTTTTCGGAACCATATGAAGTGGGGATGCCCATGGGCTATTCGAAGGTCGAATGATGCCAAGGCTAAGCATATGGTCAAATTCATTCCTGGCGATTCTCAGTTTGTCAGGAGCTAATCGTCGTGCTTTAGATGTCACAGGTTGTCCTGTGGTAATGATGTGGTGCATAACATTGCTGGTTATGCACGGTAGGTCGTTCGACGGGCAATTAAGTTCCGGATACTTGTCAACATAGGTTGAAAAGTTGGATCAAGAATTGCCTTTATCTTAACGGGTGACAAGCTAGGGCCTATGTAGCTGATGCCTTTGATAGACAGACTAGTAGTATTGTCAATCAGTCGTTTTCGGCGGACGTCTACGAGTAAATCATGATGATTAAGTAGGTCCGTGCCAATGATGGGCATTGTAACGTCAGCGAGAAGGAAAATCCACCGAATAGGTTTGCGTAAACCTACGTTCAGATAGACGTATTTCCTACCAAAGGTTGCGATTGGTTTTCCATTTGCAGCCTGTAAGTTGAAGGTAGGTTCCTTCTGTCGATCTGCTGCTGTAGCAGGAAGGACGCTGACTTCGGCGCCTGTGTCGACTAAGTATCGAGTCTGGCTTATCACATCATGGATGTAAAGTAGGCGGCTAGTGCCACCGGCGACGGTTGCCGCTAACGCGTGCCGGCGGGATAGTTTCCCGCAGACTTTGAGACATTTCCGAAGTTACAAGGCTTACGGCAACACTTCGCTTCTTGGCCATAGGTGTTGTGGTACCAGCACCAGTCAGGGTTTTTCAGTGAACGTGGTTTGGACTTAGATCGACCACGTGAGTTCCTGCGTTGAGGAGATTTAGGACGACGGTCGGAGGATTTAGAAGGCATGTTTGACCTAAACATCTGCTGGATGGAGTTGCATAACTCTATCATTGCAGGATCCTTACTCGAAGTCTGCTTAGTCATCGAGCATATTTCGGGGACAGACCGTTTGGTAATCTCTAGAATCCTATCTGCAGTAATAGCTAAGTCCTCTATTACAGTACCCTGAAGTGTCACAAGTACGGTCTGTACAGACTGTGGCAACTTGGTTAAGAAGAGTTCTCTAAATAGTCCTTCGTCGAACTGACTTTGGCCGACGATTTCTTTCATTCTTGTCAGCATGCTCACGGCTGACTGATCTCCTAACTCGATGTTACGAAATAATTCATCTAGACGTTGTCGGTCCGTGAGAACGTTTCTCCTGAGGAGGGATGCTTTGAGCAACTCGTACGAGTTACTTACCTCGGGACTCAACATCTGTGATGTTACGTACTTGCTGAATTCCCGCGGTAGGGCGTGAATAACTGCAAGTAACTGTGAACGTTGATCGGTTATCCCATGCTCACAAAAATCTGCTTCAGCTAGCAGAAACCACGTTTCAGCATTATCTGGCCAGTATGGTACGAGCTGAATGGTTTTAGGAGTTGAGCGGATACGGATGACCTTGGGACTAAGATCACTCATGACGAAAATTATGTCGAATAATATATGGTACAAGAACAAATACAAAATGGAACGAACTCACCGGGGTTATCTGCGGATTTATCGTGGATGAAGTTCGCGGTTGGGCTCACCAGTTTAAAGGTTGACGTGATATCTCGTTCAACAACTTCTAATTAATTTATTCTCGCGTACCAAAGACAAAGCAAAAGCCAATAATTGATCGTCCAAACCAAGCGATATATTTAGGAACCAAAACAAGCCGTTAGACGAACGCTTAGCTAGCTAGTGATCGTGCACGTGACACGACGAGGTACCAAATGGCGGGGATGCTTGACCGGAAGCCTTCAGCTAAACAAGTCGACTTAAACAGTGGTGGTCAGCATCCAATGAGTGATTGCTGTGGTCAATAATTTTGGGGAATTATTTACCGCTACAGTATAATTGTTATTCATACTAAGAAATTCTGTTGAACAATGAACAGCCGAAAATAAAAATTAGTGAAAAAGTATGTTTATTCACACAATTTTCTAGCTGTTCATACATACTTATTTACATTTTGAACAATTTTACTGATAATTATAAAACTGTAAAATGCTTGAATTAATATGAAAATGAAGAGTTTGCAACAATATTGACTGTGCAGATAAAGGATGTGAGTAGGGATGGAATCTCATTGGGAATACCATTCGTTCAGGCATATCCACTAACTGTCCATTGTCGAAAAGAACACGATAATCATGCACTGGACTCCATTTTTAGTCAGCATTGTCTAAAATAAGACTCTTATTAGTTTGCAACTGCAGAGTGTGGATCATTTGTGGACGCTTAGCAACCTATAACGAAAGAAAGTATTGATTGATTTCCTGTTTTCAGATAGAAACAGTTGGATTTTAAAGTTAATTGGTGGATGGTGACCAGTAGTGGAATCCAGGACAGAGCGCATTTCGTCCTATTTGGGACTAGTGGTCAGCTGGATGTACCTGCATTCCCCAGTGGGTGATTATGTTACCACTGCCGAGGCTTAAACCCAGTGCCCATAGTTTCAAACGCTAAGGTGTTATCCACTAGACCACTTGAGCCACGAAAGCCATCTCTTGTTCAATGGGTCATATCGACAAAACTGTTTGAGACAAACCTACTGTTATTGTTATTATTAATACTATTATTATAGTTATTATTCTCACTTAATACTTTGCACATTTTTGACGTTATTCCTACTGTAAATGTGGGAAAGTTCCTGTGGTTAGTTTTATACTTATTTTGAGTTAATTGAATGCAAGATGTTGTGAAGAATGCTTAGAATTCCATTCTGTACTATAAGTACTGTTTTTGTAATAAAGTGGATCATTATTATTATTTATGCATTAACTCTCTTAAACAAAAATGATTTATACCTTTAGAACCAATATCCTTCTGTCATCCACGAATGTGACCATAGGAACACATAAGGCTTCAAATTTTTGAAATTTCAGTGGCGGTTTTATTGATTGTTTTTATAGGATAAGATTGTTAGCCTTACCACCGACCTTTCTTCATTTTCAGCTCGACTTTTGACTAATAAACTAGGTCAGGTTCAGAAGTTAATCGTCAGAGAATCGAACTTGCCCACATGTAGTGTTGATCAGCATTCTATCATGGAATACCAATATTAATTATACATTTTTAACACCATATAAAGTTAACAGATAGATTTCAGCATATTAGATGTTTGGAGGCGATCGGCAGGAAGCCTCTCCTGGACTTAAGTCTCTTGCAAGACGTATCTAAACCCACTGTGAAGGAACGCATGTCCTTTCTGAGATTGAAACCCGCTTTACCCAGTGAGCTCTACAGTCAGAGACCTTACTGTGATGAGAGCAGGCTGCTAGCCAATTGGTAGACATTAATCTACGTCAATGTCTAGGTCACTAATATTGGCCGTGAGAAAATATGAACAAGGCTGATTCAACAACCAATCACAACAAACTTAACGTGGGCAAATATGATTCGCATATAGATGGCTCTACTTTTCGATGTTGCCCGAAACAACCAATCAGAAGCCTGCGTTTGTCTGCTTAACTTCCGAGAAACAACCAATCAAGAGACTGTGTTTGTCTACTTGAATCGGCTATAATAATGTACAGGAAATATATATAAATACGTGTTGATTTCCATAATAAAACGATCTGTTGTCGGCCCTTGTCTTCTGTTGTTACATTACCACTTAGCTATCTACTCAGGCTCACGACTGACCTCCTGTAGGACTGCATCAGATACAGCTGCATAAATTTCTATTCTAGAAGTATTCTAGAAGTAGGAATATTTTTTAGCGATAGTGTTTTAGTATTTTAATTCATAAACAGAATAGAATGAATCGTATCGTATTAATTTCAACTTCAAATTAAGCTTGTTATCTCTTATGGATAGTGGTATAATTAAATTACTATAATTTCTGCACTTATCTTCAATCTATAATGTGTCACGTTTGAATGAACGTAAGTTAAATACTTGATATTTTTACACATGACTAAAGTTTAGCATAATTATAAGAGTTGAGAATAGAAAACAAGAGAATAATTGAGAGAATTCCGTTCGCCTACTGTTTCATTATCACAACAAGGGATAAAAATAATTAATTAGCTAATTGATCGCACTAGATAGTGGCGTCAGCTAACATCTGCTCCTCTTCTCAACTTTCTGTCCGGTAGACTGCGTCTCCACATTCTTGAGAAACATTGATATGAAATCTATCTGGTTTTTGGTGTGTCCCTTAGGTGAAATCCATGTTACCGGACTTGTGTATGTACTTGTGATGGTATATGCTACCTCCAACCACCAAATCATTGAAAGCGCAGAAGTTTGGCAAGACTTCTTCATTCTTAATCATTCAGCCAAAACCCTCACGATCTATAATAAATTCTT
Source organism: Trichobilharzia regenti (assembly GCA_944472135.2). Taxonomy (NCBI): domain Eukaryota; kingdom Metazoa; phylum Platyhelminthes; class Trematoda; order Strigeidida; family Schistosomatidae; genus Trichobilharzia; species Trichobilharzia regenti. The sequence continues at coordinate 211,356 of CALYDD020000353.1, read as the reverse complement.
TTCCTGTATTATCTGCTCCCAGTTTACCTTTCATATCCCTCATTAGGATTTTGATGTCTCATATGGGATATTATCCCCATTACTGTTGGTAGTTGTCTACAGGAATGTTCCCTCTCGTCTTGTTCTGCTTTGTTTGTAAACGTGTAACATTGAATGATTGTAATAATTCTTCCTTTGAGTTAAATCTTACTGTCATTGTGCTAGAGGGGACTGGTTCCCACTTCTGCTGGTGATATCATAATAGTCACTGCTCCAGTGTGCTGATGTTTGTTGTCTGGATAGCCGGAGTGGATTACTGACTGTCCAGTTAGCGATTTGGAGAGTCCATATCCATTCCATTTGCTCTCACATTGTGAAAACACCTCAAGTCTCCATGCTTATTTTAGCTTTCATCGAAAGAAGACACATTGATTGACTGGCTTCACAAAGGTTTTCATCAAACTGCATCATTCTGTCTCTCAGATTCTAGAGAAAAAATTAATGTTTTTCTATGTTTTCGTTGTGCTTTGAAGTTTTTTTAGCGATTAGTGTACAGTTCCTAGCGCAATAGCCAGTCTTGCCTAATTTTCCAGGCTTTGGACCGACTAAAAAACTAGCAGACTGTTAAACCAGGTGAGCTTAATCAGGACAATAAGGAGTGAAAACAAGAAGCTTAGCAGATATACTTTAGAAGATGAAGCATAAAGACAGGTGCCCAAGATATGCTGTGTGAAACTTCAATTGTATATCTTCTTACTTCCGAATTACTTATTCTACTAAGACTGGAGAGCAGTCTGTAAGCGAAATCAAAACCACAAGGTAACAAACCGAAATACAAAATATGTTACGGGACCAGAAATGTAAAGCACTGAGGACTCCTTACTTAGCTAGAGTATAGGCATAGAAAACCCAGAGTAACTCAACAACAGGCTAAATGGCGTGCATGCTTGACCGACTACCTTCCACTTAGTTAGTCGATTTAAACAGTAGAGGTCAGCACTCAGTGTGGAATGATAAAATAACACTGGATTAGTCAAATAGTTGCCTAATGTGTAAATTACTTCTTAACGAAGACAGATGTGAATGGTATGTACATAGCAAAATTTGAATTGACGGTTTGATCACCATTCAGCTTCATTTAGACAACCAGTGAACAGCAAGGAGTAATGGAGAATAATTTCTTCTCTGTTCGTGACTCTTCATCGGTAAGCACTAATGACACAAAGACGGATCAAACCCAAGATCTAAAAGGCACACGGCAGGCTTTTACACCTTTCAGCCACTCGATCAGGAAACTAATGACCCATCAATCCCTATTCTTTCCAATTCGCGATATATAGTCTGACTGACAGCCAATTTGGTTGACTCCGCTGATGATGACTTCCCACTAGAGCTTCCGGCAACTTCATCCTGTAATCAGTTACCAGTGAACAGTGGATTACTTTTCAAGTGTTGGTTTCCAGAGATGCTCACTAGCGACTGGTCCTATTCAGGAGATAGTTACCTGGGGTTCTAGTGGGAAGTCATGACCAATAGGGTGAAGCAGGTCGGGTGTGAGGACAAATACTCACCGAAGACATTGGCCAGTGCAAGTCTCGCTACGTCGTGAATTGGCAGAGGTTGGAATTCATATTCTGGCCAATGAGTCGGGTTCCAGTGGCTGAATAGTCTACGAGCTAACTCGCCTTGTAAGCGGAAGGTCCTGGATTCGAACCCTGGTGGTGGGTGCGTACTGATGAAGAATCCCAAACTGGGATGAAAAAGCTGTCCAGTACTCCCAGCTTTTCCAACGATTATCTAACTGATGTCAACTTATTATGAAGTCCTCCAACCAGTCAAACAAAATCCTTACAAAAACCAATACATGAAAAATCAACCATTATCAACGGTTTTAAGCACGAAATGACTTTCGTTGATCCCCCGGCGTTGTTGCCCTGAGTGCGAGCTGTCAAAGAGTTCCGAACAAGGACGAACAGCTCTACCCTACTTCCCAGTGTTCACCAATTTGTTTAATGAAGTCAGATCATTATTAAACTTCAAATCAATCGAAGCGCTGCACACCAACACTACAACTGACAATTTTTATAACTGAAGATGAAAATCATGAAGGGAACGAAAATAAAAACGATAACTAAGAAGCCGAACAGGACTAGACTCATGATAGATGTATAGGTTATACTACTCACTTCCTATTGAATTATGAAAACCAATTCGTTAACTATTCAGCCACTTTGACCAGAATTCAGAAACCAGAGGAATTCTAGTTTTGCCAACTCATGATGTAGGGTTACATTCACCAGTGCCCTTGATGAGCATCCACGATTCTTGGTTGGGTCGTGGGCACGCACTAATGAAGAGTCCAAAAATAGGAGGAAACAGGCCTTTAATGCTTCCTTGTTCTCAAAGATATCTCTAAATGATTCTGGTTCAAGAAGAAATCTAACAATCGATATTTCTGAGGGTTTGAGAAATTTATTTCTTTGTCAGCTGTCGCTTCATCCTTCGGATAAGTGGTATGAAAAAAATGATGAGTGTGAAGAAATGAAACGAAGAAATGCTTCTTTTAAACGACTTCATTCTCCAACTGTAAATTTGTATTTATATTACGGAAAGAGATGGCATTAAGTGACTGCACTAGAAATTGCTTAGTCAATATTGCACATATGATGATAAGAATAAAGATAATTAAAATGATGTGCTACTAAGGGGGTTAGAGTTGAAGTGAATGAATTACAAAACTTTTAAAAATCATTGAATAAATGAACTGGTGGTACGATTTCAAAATGGTAGGTTAAGTGTTGCCTAAAATATTAAAAGTTCGATTAGGGCAATAAACAAAGCCAGAACGAAGTGAAGTGGAATGAATTTAAGTGGCAAAATAAAAATTAAATCAAAAGAACATGAATGTGACCAAGGTAAAGGAAGGAGTTTGACAAAACGTTTTTGAATGCATAATTTAGGTATTTGTTCATATGTATACCTAGAGCTTCGGTTATGCATAAGTGGAGAAAAAGTAAGCTTATGGAGTGATTGAATTTGGTCCTGTAGATAACTTTAAAGGAAAAATCACTGGGGAATGAATAAACCAACTCAAGAAGGTGTTCATAGATGGAAGATTTTGTCATTATATGCTCGATTTTCATTAACCAAATGGATTAGTATTCAGTTACGCGTTTCTGGAGAACACGCTGACAATGGTAAGTGAATTCAGCTCTACAGGAGCATATGAAAGAGTAGATACACATGAATACACAATGGAACGAATTTCAATGAAGTCATAATAGGTGAAGAAATGTTAGTAAACTTTCTTTCCCGATATTTTAAAAACACTAGGATTACATATTCTTACTATTTTTAATAACGTTATAAATACAAGTAATGATGGAAGGTGGATGACAGCTTCCTTCTAATAACAGAAGACAAGGGCCGACAACAGATCGTTTTATTATGGAAATCAACACGTATTTATATATATTTCCTGTACATTATTATAGCCGATTCAAGTAGACAAACACAGTCTCTTGATTGGTTGTTTCTCGGAAGTTAAGCAGACAAACGCAGGCTTCTGATTGGTTGTTTCGGGCAACATCGAAAAGTAGAGCCATCTATATGCGAATCATATTTGCCCACGTTAAGTTTGTTGTGATTGGTTGTTGAATCAGCCTTGTTCATATTTTCTCACGGCCAATATTAGTGACCTAGACATTGACGTAGATTAATGTCTACCAATTGGCTAGCAGCCTGCTCTCACCACATCCTTTTCACTAAACAACGAATCTCACAAGTTGCTTTTATTGAGGAATAGTCAGCAATAATAATTCACAAATTTAGATAGATAAGCGTAACCAGCTGGTCATGATATTTCATTTTTTCTGGAAATATTGCCAGTTTACAAATAAGTATAATGTAATCGCCGACGCAAATATTATGACCGGGACTACGACCTGTTAGACTATGAGTGAATACCAAGTCAATGCGCTAGCTACTCTCTCCTAATCGAACGTCAACAACAGCCATAACAATAACACCGCTGGCAGGCAAAAACAAACGGGGAAACTGAACGTTGACAAAAGAGCTTTTACTATCTCAAAACAACAACAACATTGAGAGATACTAATATCATTGATAAATTAAAACATTGAACGACCAAGAAGATTTCAGAGGTCATAATTGGGGTGAGAGAAATACAAATAGACATGTCAAAATAACATGTAGAAAATTAGGTTTATTTATCAGCTAACTACAAGCAAGACGAATCTGATTCAATAAGTAGACTACTTTAATTACTAATCACAATGTAATTTAACATAACAAGAATACCCCAGTGTTGTGTTAAAAAAGGAATGGGGAATATTCAAACTTTTGTTAGGAAATATTAGGCCATGAACATATTTATCCTAATGATTGATTGAACTCGTAAACGCCATTTGATCGACGCCATACAATCACGTCTTCCGAAACTTGAGAATAATATTTCTCATATGAATAACACAGAGAACAAGTGTCTAATGTGACAAAAGAGAGATCCGAATATGTAAGAATTAGGCTACTGAAGGATTGTGAAACAACCGAATCACACTCAAAGCTCCCTGGTTCACCGGAAAAAAGTGATTTATTTTACTACTAGGTTTACTACCCCTGTGAGCAAAAGTAATAATACAATAACAGAATAAACCATAGAGTTTTATCAAAAGGGAAACGCTGTTCTTAGATTTTGAGTTGAATGGTCAGTTAATAAGCCGAGTTATGTCCTTAGCGAATTCTTAAATATTGTTAAATATATCATCAGCTGAATCCTTTACACACATGCTTATTTACATCAACTTTTGCAGCTGACATGCATATAAACAATATGAAAATGATAAAAACAACTTAGTTGGGAGACGTTCTTATAGAAAACTACAATAACCTATGATTAAGCTTACAAGTGCTTGTAATGATCATAACTGCAGCATTTTGGTCTGATCACATGAGATCTATCAATGCGTCGCTTCATATAACTTGCTTAACTCTCTCAAGCCACTCAAGTTCAAAATTTATACGTCAACAATGTTTAACACGACTTAGCATGATAGACTTAGTAATATTATTGGTAACTGATTACATTTTCCAAAAATACAAAACTACATAAGTAGTGTCGTTTGGTAGCTATATAGTCCAAAGGATCCGCGGGTACAACCTACGTACTGTACAAAAAATTAATCAATCGAATATAATCATACAATACTAGAGGATTGAGAGGAAATGGGATCAAAACTCTGTTTATTAGCATCAAGCAGCAAAAAAAAACACGTCAACTAGAGGTAGCCCTAGGTCGAGCAGTCACTTCGCGCCTCAACCGCAAATTTGTTCAAGCAAAACCGTATTAATCAAACAGTACGTTATTGCCAATGGTCCACCAGCATAGAATACTGTAGTGGAGCACTAAAAATAAAGATCAACCAAAAACAAAGATAAATAAAACTTATTTTGTTCAAAGAAACCTGGATTCAGGGGGGGCGAATCAAGTGATGATCAAATCGCAAAGACGCTAAGCATAGCCGAACAGAGAGTAGAAAGCATTAAATTCTTATCTCAATTACACTGACCTCTATTATGAAATGATTCGGAAATTCCTTCAATGCCACTGAGTGCAGTGACCCGAAATGTTATCAACCTAATTCAATAGTTAAACGATAATGCTACATACCAAGTCGTCCAAAACGGAAAGCTTATTGAAGCCTTTGAAGTGAAGACAGGGGTAAGACAAGACTGCCTATTATAACCGATGAGATTCTTGGTTGTAGTTGGTTGGTTGAATCATGCAAGAGACCGTGGAGAGCAAGAAGACTAGAACACTCTGGATGAATGAGAAAACTTCAAAAGAACTGGACTTCCTGGATTACTTAGGCATTATGCCAGACAAACTCGAAATTCTACAGGCAGAGACAAACATACTGATAGAGAAGGAAGGCAGCGAAGATAAGAACTCAAGTGAGCATAGAGAAGGCAGAGCTGATACAGATAATTGCCGGCCAACAAACAGCAAGCACCAGTCACTATCACTGAGAGAAATTTGAAGAAAGCCACTTCTTTCACTTAACTTGGAGGTTTTGTTTCAACTACAGAAGGAATGAATGTAGATTCACAGAATGGAGAGACGGCGACTGTTGACGAAAGTCTGAAGTCCATTGGAAATGATTTTCGGGACGTGCCAAGTCTGTGAACAATAATGAAGCATGGATTTATTTGACCACTTGTCCAAAATCCGAACATTATTCTTCAGGCTGAGTGTAGGCCTCTCAACTGAATTAAGACTAGTGAAGGTCTCTCAGGCGGTTTTCAATCCTGGCTTTGATATTTTCATTAGTATCACCTGTAGTTGAGATGATGTCTCCTAGATAATTGAAATAAGTGACTTCCTTCAAATTTCTCCTACCGATAGTGACTGGTGCTTGTAGTTTATTTTATTTATTTATTTTTATTTTGATTACAGCTTGATTCCACACCATATGAAATTTTCAGCATGTGATATCGGTAGCCCAAATTTTGCAGGTCGACCATTAATATAAGGTGTGCGTCTGCGGGGGTTCGAACCCCGGACCATGTGCATGGTCCGCGAGAGTCCTAACCGCTGTGCCACCGACGCAGAGGGTATTTGTATCAACTCTATCGTCTCTATGTTCACCTGGAATCAATTCCATCCTCGCTCATTCTTCAGTCTCCGAGTTTGTATGATTTTTTTCCTTCACGTTTCCCAGTGGAGCACAAGGCTTCAAGCTGGTGGCTTGAAGATTCTGTAGCAGTATGATTACTTTTGCAGGATGGAATTGCTAGCCTCATGCCAACCTTTCCTCTTAAGCAGCATTATTTCTGGCTCAGCGAGGTAAAGGAGTGCGCCGGCCGAGAGTTTGTGTGATACTAGACATAAATCATCCGCCAAATATAAATGTCTTACGGTTATCTTATCGGTCCACTGTATTCCTGTCTTCTCTCTTCCCACAGTCTGACGCATAATCCAAGCCACCGTCGTTAAGAATATCATTGGTGATAGTAGTGAGCGGCCTTGTCCTACCCCTATATTCACTTCGTAGGCATTGCTAAGTTTTCCGTTGCGAATAACGTGACGTAAAGCTGCTGACTGATATCGGTAAGGATTTGAAGCACCGTACTTCGAAGTGTTCAAGCAGTTTCGAAATTATTTCTTGGTCAACACTATCTGTCGAAGGCTTTTTCGAAGTTGATGAAGTTAGGTTACGCCTTTGACTGCCATTCTATTCAATGTTGTGTGATGATGAGGCTCTGAGTTGCGATTTGATAAGCACATGATTCAAGTTTTCTAAATGCAGCTTGTTCTAGGCAGAGTTCTGAATCCAGTGCATAGATATTTTAAGTTCTTTAAACGTGTAGTTACAACAAACTACAATTATAAATTTTAATATTACTGGAACTAGATGATAAACATTTCTACACAGGACAGTAATATTAGTTCACACATAATATAAAAGTTAGCATAACGGGACTAGTTAGTTAGTGCACAAAAATAACCATAGTTACTAAACAGAATATATATGTATATATTTTGATGTGGTTTTGTTCTCTGAGCTGGATGGTTAGTTTGCGAAGCTTTCATCACCTTACTGGGTGACATCTTCAGCGCATACTTCAATTTGAAGTGAGCTTTTAGATTTCTCCACGAGTTTATTAATCATCTCTCCTGGTGACCTTGGACGTGATTGGTTGTTTGTGTGTGTTTTCACACCTTCTAGGTTACTTGTATTGGAACCGGTTGTTTCTTTGACTTGAACTTTGACCCTTTGTGTGTGAAGTTTCTTTCTTATTGGTTGATAAATTTTGTCTATCTCGATGTGTCTATTGATTGATGATTCACTGGAATGCCAAGCTTCTAAAAATTCTCTAGCATTCTTGTTATTTCCTTTGTCTAATATTTGAACGTTGTCCCAGTCGAATTGATGTCCGTAGTTGTCTGTGTGTAGTGAAATGAGGGAGTGGATATCATGTCTTTTGACGGCTAGCTTATGTTCGTGGATACGAAGACGAAGGGGACGTCCACTTTGGCCGATGTAGTGTTTTTCGCAGTTGTTACAGTTTATTTTGTAGATGATGTTGGTTTTGTCTTCTTTCGCTGTTGAGTCTTTTGGTTGACATAGAATTGAGTGCAGCGACTTTGTTGGTTTGTGTACGACGTCAATTCCTAAAGGTTTGAAGAGTCTTGTAGTGATTTCTGAGATATCTTTTATATATGGTAAGGCAATTTTCTTTGTGCTTTCCTTGGTGGCTTTTGCTTTGGTAGGTTGGCTTGGGGGTATATGTCTCTTGATGAAATTCCGTGGATATCCATTCTTTTGGAAGACGTCCATGAGATACTTTTCTTCAATTTTTCTTAAGGTGGGAGTGCTGCAGTGAGTCCTTGCCCTCTTGAATAGTGTTTGTATGCAATTCCTTTTGTGTGTTATTGGGTTGTTGCTGTTGTAATTCAGTATTTGGTCTGTGTGAGTTGATTTCCTATAAACTTGAGTTTCTAATTCTCCTGTAGTTGTTCGCCTGACTAAGACGTCCAAAAATGGTATTTTGTTCTCGGATTCCTCTTCTCTTGTGAATTTGATGTCGTTGAAGACGTTGTTTATTAAGTTGTGAGTTTTATCTAATTCGTTTCTTTTGATGATTACAAATGTGTCGTCGACGTAGCGTATCCAAATCTTGGGTTTGATCTTTGGTAGAATTATATTTTCGAGTCTTTGCATCACTGCTTCTGCAATCAAACCTGATATTGGCGATCCCATGGGTGTTCCTTTGACTTGTTCATATATTTGGCCGTTGAATTGGAAGTATGTTGTTAGGCATAGATTTATGCATTCCATCCAGCTTGTGTGTTGCATTTTTGATTGTTGTGGCAGTTGTTCGTCGTTGCTAAGTAATTGCTCCATGGTTTCTTTTGCTAGGTTTTGTCCGATGGATGTATATAATGCTGTCACGTCGAATGATACCATTATTTCTTGTTCATCTATTTGGATGCCTCTGATTTTCTCTAGGAATTGGATAGCAGAGTTGATGGAGTGATCGCAAGATTCCGTTAGGTGTTTTAGTTTTCTGTATAATTCTTTGGATAAATTATATGTTGGAGTTCCTGGGAGTGATACAATTGGTCGTAATGGGATATTTGCCTTGTGTATTTTTGGTCTGCCGTAGAATCGGGTAGGACTGGTCCATTGGATTTCATTCGCCATTGGTCTTGTTTTGTGATCTGTCCAGTTTTGGTGAGTTCCAATACAAGTAACCTAGAAGGTGTGAAAACACACACAAACAACCAATCACGTCCAAGGTCACCAGGAGAGATGATTAATAAACTCGTGGAGAAATCTAAAAGCTCACTTCAAATTGAAGTATGCGCTGAAGATGTCACCCAGTAAGGTGATGAAGCTTCGCAAACTAACCATCCAGCTCAGAGAACAAAACCACATCAAAATCATCCACCTGAGCTACAAATCTTCTCTATCATATGTATATATTTATTAATCACTCCATAAGGACTCCTCTTGCTTTCTTTTGCGTTGTTGTTGTTTGTCTTCTTTTTTGTCTCACCATTTTAGCTTCCATTTGACTTTTTGAATGAGAATGAAGTATGTGGATATTTGACCATTTACAATGACAAATGATCTGCAAACATTATTGCTCCCATATCTTACAATTCCTTCATGAATTACGTATTACCTTCCCCCACGACGCAACCTGGATTACATTTGTGGAATATACTCTTATACCGATGGAAACGTATTAATTTGTAATACAGAGTCACGATTGTAACTTATAACAAAGCTGATCCTATCTGTAAAAATAGCTTTCGTTTCTTGGAAACACCCATGTATAAGAAAATATATACTATCATTATACTACATTGAGTACAATTCACTCGTGATGTTACGATGAAAATGCTGAAAAAACTATACAAGTGTATCACTTATTTTGATTATTACCAAATTTGGATAAAAATCAAGAATAAGATTCGATGCTATACACACCTAAGTTATATTGGGGAATCACTTCAAGCTTGTAGTACCCCTATACCAACTGTAAACATGCTTTTTAATCTAATTTGTATACTTGTATTATATGCGTATACAGACCGATTTTATATGTACTTCGCTAACATTTGTCAATTTACTGTTGAATATTACCTTGACACAATTTTGAATTTGACTACTGCTACAATACACATTCGTACTCTTCGCAAGTGCCTTTTGATTTACGTTGTGGGCGTCGAGTAGCCACAACGTCTGCGCACATTAATAAGAGCGAAGAAATACTAGAATATACGTGTACGGCAGTTTAGTCAAATAACACACGCAACAAAATTGGTGAGCCCGACGACAAATTTCGACCCCGACGACTTGTTCATGCCGACGATAACTTGTTCACCGCGTTGATAACTCGTTGACTCCGACGACAACTTGTTCACCCCGACGCATCATTACACTTGCTGGATTATTTATAACCTAACTTTATCGGATCTATATGTATCCATATAATTGACATTTCGAACTCATTCTTGTGCTTTCTCATCACACAACTTGCAGTAATCTGTGGTAAGCATCTGCATTGCATGTTTTTCTGTTTTGCCATATTCTTGGTGTGCATAATTTTTGCTATTTCGTCACTGTTAAACCATTTTTCTACGAATTGTATCATGTCTTCCAATACCTCTAATAACTTAGAGCTGAGATCTGTTAGTACTCTTTCTCTTACTGTACCAGTTTTTAAGCCCAGAGACCCCCATCTTTGGTTTGCACGACTGGAACATTATTTCACTGCCAATAAGCTCACATCACAGACGGCTAAATTCGGCATTTTGAGTACAGTACTACCAGACGAAATCGCCGAACAGGTTCGACAACACATAGTTCAACCCAGCACAGACGCTCCTTACGACATGTTGAAGGATGAGGTACTTCGATGCACTTCGCTTTCTGATAGGCAAACACTCGATCGTTTGTTAAGCAATGTAGAGCTAGGTGATAAAACCCCATCGCAACTCATGAGGCATATGCAAAGCCTAGTGGCAGGAAGAGAAATCGATAAACGTCTATTTTACCAAATCTGGCTGCGACGACTTCCTGCAAACATTCAGCAAGTTCTCGCTTTCGGAGACTACGACATTGACATACAAAAGCTCGCCAAAATCGCGGATAGCATGTACGAGAGGTCAGCACCTCAATCTGTTGCTTCCACTAGCAGAATACCAGACACTCACGATAGGATACAGACTCTAGAACAGAACGTCGACACCTTACTGAGTCAGTTAGCAGCACTGACCACACACACACAGCCAAGCCGTTCTAGAGGCTCGTCTCGTCAACGTTTTTCTAGGTCACCTAGCACGTCATGACATCACGATAATATTTGCTGGCACCACCGTAGTAACAGAAGCAATGCACGACGGTGTCGTTCACCTTGCAACTTTCAGGCTAAACCAAAAGATATATCATCATGTATGAAAACTTCTACTGTCGGCAATCTACGATCTAGCAGTCCTTTGTTCTATGTAACAGATAGAAATACCGTTACTACGTTCTTAGTCGACACAGGAGCAGAGGTGAGTGTTCTCCCTCCGTCTACGCAGGAACGTCAACATCCTGACCCTGCAGTTACGCTCCAAGCTGTTAATAAGTCTAATATTGTTACATATGGAAGTAAACGAATGACTTTAGATTTTGGTCTGCAGAATACCTACACTTGGTCTTTCATCATCGCAGACGTTCCATCCCCAATCCTTGGTATAGATTTTCTACAGCAACACAAACTGCTGGTTGATCCGGTAAGCCCTAAGCTTATAGACTCGCTCAATAAAAAGTACATCGCTGGTACGATTAGCCGTGCATCATCGTTGAACTTGATGGTCACACGCACACCAACATCTCCATATACTGACCTAGTAAATCAGTTCCCTGACATTCTACAACCATCTTTCCGATCAACAGACCATAAAGCTCCAACGAAAGCTTTATCAGCAAAGCAGGTTAATTACTCTCCACGCGAAATACGACATCTCGAGTATATATCCCAAGTCAACTCCGATCTGCGACAAGTCAAGGGTAAAAACAATGAAGTGGCAGACGCTTTATCACGTTTGCACATTGATAACATTGTATGCCCAGACATCGACCACGAACATCTCTCAAACTTACAACGAGAGGACGTCGAACTCAAAAAGATCATGCCTTCTAAAACAACATCTCTAATTCTCGAGGCAGTTCCTTTTGGCACGGCAAAAGTTATCTGCGACACCTCTACAGATAAATACCGACCTTTGTTCCTATAGCTATGAGACATTCAGTATTCGAGAAGTTACATAACTTGTCGCATCCTGGTGTGAGCGCTACTACCAAGCTACTAAGAAAAAGATTTATCCGACCGAACATTAACAGCGACGTTAGGAAATGGACACGAAATCGCTTGTCCTGTCAAAGAGTCAAACCAGCGTTCCTCGACGATTTCGAAGTCAACAATAAGGACCAGCTGAACGATGTCAGTCACGTCTCGTAAACCGTTAATGCCCAGCTCTTCCTACGCTCGGGCTCACGCTGTTCCTTGAAGTTTCTCAGAAACGCTTAGTAATAACGGACGCAAAAACCAAAACACCGATTGGCCACTTGAGAATTCTTTATTGTAACACCAACATATAAAAAATCTTCCACTAAGGTCTGTGAACAAATATTACAATAATAAATCACAATATTACTTCTGACGGTTTACTGCTGACTTCTTTCTGAACAGCGACCGATGAGACGATGACTGTCGTATTGATGCCTCCGCGAAAATTGGGGAAGTTGGTTTTGAGCAAACAACCGTGAACTGATCGTTCAATCTTCAACTGCATTGACACTCCCCGGCAAAAAAGGATCCATCCCTTTTTTCCATCACGACCAATACACGTTGACTTGGATGCCATTGCGAGAACCTGGGTCACACGGACAGAGCTGAAATGGAAAACAAACAGAAAAGCCAACACACCACAAGCATACTCACAGCACAATCTCACACATCAATGACGACCTGCGCCTCCAGACAGAGACCTCCTCTTGACATCTTGCAACACAATCGCCACTTGCTAGAATGACTCTTGCAGAACGCAACGTGACCATAGCACCACCTCACGATACTCTACGCACATCCTCTTATCTACTCACTACCAATTACCACTGCAATCGCTTGTCACTCATTCTGCCTCAGTTCTAGTAACGGTGACGTATGCGAGCCTCAGTCGTTTACACTCTTTCTCCCCGGCGTGTCGGACCGCAGCTAACAATTATCTCCGTATGCATTTCATTCTCAGCAATAGCCTCCCCGGCGTATACGACCCATCTGCTGTCTCTAACATCAATCAATTCATTCACGGATGTAGAAGACTAGAAACAACTTCAGAAGTAATCACGACGAAAATTTTAACAAAATTATGCAATAACAACAAGGTACGAAAACAACGAGTAAACACAATGAATCCAAAACACCACCAATTGATATGACACACCACACGTATATACAAACAGTACACACAAACTCGCAGATCGTGTCCCGATGGAATTCCTTTGAAGAATCGCAGGACTTACACCAGTACGCCTACAACCCTTCACAGGTTGACGATTGTAAGTTGTGGAATGTCCGGACACAAACAAGATTAACCAACAATTACAATAATTGGAACTCACACAATTATTTAACACAAACATATGTACAATCAACACATCAAAGTGGTGGATTCTGCCTTGACGAACTACCCTTGAAGAACTGTAGGACTTACAGCAGTACGCCTACATTCCTTCTCAGGTTGATGATCCAAGTGGAAGTCGTCCGGACACAAACAGAATTACTAACAGCTAGATGACAGATGATATCAATTCAGTATATACAATATGAACATATGTACAAAATCACACACCAAGCACATTGGACTGCTCATTGATGCGCTACCCTTTGAAGAATTGTAGGACTTACAGCAGTACGCCTACAACCCTTCTCAGGTTGACGCCCTAGGTTGGAAAATCATCGCAGAGTTCATTTGCTGATTTCCTTCTATCAGCTATATCCTCAAATCTGAACGGTAACACGCTCATGTCATTGTATCGTAGAACATAGATGACGAACAAACACACGACGTATCTGGTCAACCAAGTGTAGAAACAGAGTAATTTACACCAAAGATAATAACATTCAAATAGTAACTTGAAACTAGAAATGCCTTTATTCGTGCAAGTCAATTTAACAATTACTCTCTCGTTTACACTTGGCTTATCCTCACTAAACTGACCATTGATATTCGTCCTTTCAAACGAACTGATACTAGCATAGTCATTGCACAAGATACTTGAGTTGATGGGCGTCTTTTTCATTGTGGATGACAGCACCAACGACGACTGATTGATATCAGTTGATGAAGTTAGCGGTGGATCAAAAGCTGTTGTTGCTCGGCTTTCAGAAATTTGTCTACATGCAAGACCACCACCACTGCTGTCTTTTACTATCAGCTCAGGTTTAGCACTAGCATCTGATGATAGGTGGGCTACATGCTGATCAATCACACTGACGGTCTCACAAGTATGCATGCCTTCTGCAACTGCATCTGCATTTATTTCTACTTCACGTTCAAGTTGTACAGAACCTTTATTTAACTTAGCAGTAGTAGGCATTCCCTCATCTCATCATGATCAACCAAAGACAACTCTGAAGTATCATGATCATTATCACGAATATTCAATTTACCGTCAACTTCATCATTTTCAAACTCTTTAATAACAGAAGTAGACAATTTTGGTTCCTCCTCACAAATCCTAAAAGGTTTTATAACTTCACTCTGACTAGTAATACCTTGTAAACTTGTAGGGTCAGAACTGCACTCTGAAGCAGCAACTCTATTCTGTGACACTCTATTCAACAATGGCTTACCAGTTGCAACTACAGACTTCTTCACCACACCGTTATCGTCACACAATTCGGAGTCAGGCCTGGAGTTTACATTTAGCTTATCACTGAACTTGCTCACTGGTTCACAGTTCACCTTTGTATGCACCTCTTGCAAACGTGTAAAACACAACCGTGTTTGTCTTGCATCTTGTAACTTATCTGTTGAGGATGTACTACGAAACCTGTTACACTCACTAGGTCTATATGCATTACTAGACATCATGGAGCCTTCTCGATATCCACCTCTCTGAGGCCTTTTCGTCATCAATGATTGCGTTTTACTCTCAGACTGCTCTATTCTAGGGGTGAGATTCAATATACTGGCAAACTTGCTCATAGATTGATTGACACTATCTTTTACTAGTTTCAGGATATCATCAAATTTTGGCTCGATACCCTCATCCTCCATACGGGAGCTTATCTTCACCCACTTCCTTTGCAGTCGAGTAGGTAGGCGTCTCGCAATTACCTCTAGGACTGAGCTCGAGTTGAGGTCACTCATGCAATTCATCGAAATCAAGGTATTCTTATAAGTCATAAGATTATCTAAAAACTCAGTAAGTGCCTTGGAGTCATCTTGAAGTTGACTGCCGTTACCTTTGACAGCTTCGTATACGTTCCTTACAATCATTGAAGGTCTTCCAAACCTTTGACGTAATATGCTCATAGCCTCAGCGTATCCCTCATTAGGGGGCATGAGCTTACAGCACTGTATAGCTCTTGAAGCATCTCCAGTGCAATACCTCATCAAATACATCAATTTCAATTCATCACTTAATAAAAAACTACTCAACATGATCTCAAACTCCTTTACAAATTGTAAATAATCAGCCGGGTTTCCATCGAAACACCGTGGTTCAAATTTAGGGAGTTTGATGTTCCTATTATCCCTGAACGGCGAAACAGTAACATCAACCATGTCATGCTTAACATCAGACACATCGTTACAATTAACAGACAAGTCACCATGACTTACTTTCCTGTTTGCATCCAAGACACTCTGTCCCTTCTTTGACCCAGGCATTGTTGAACTTGACCCAATTCCAAAAAAGTTCCAGATATTGCTTGTTCAAAGAGGACTTGACCGGCACCAGGAAAGATGAACGGTGACTATCCAAACTTTCACCAACTGTCTGAATCCGCCAGAATCTGTTTCTACCGTCAGAAACTGTCAGCCACGTCTCGTAAACCGTTAATGCCCAGCTCTTGCTACGCTCGGGCTCACGCTGTTCCTTGAAGTTTCTCAGAAACGCTTAGTAATAACGGACGCAAAAACCAAAACACCGATTGGCCACTTGAGAATTCTTTATTGTAACACCAACATATAAAAAATCTTCCACTAAGGTCTGTGAACAAATATTACAATAATAAATCACAATATTACTTCTGACGGTTTACTGCTGACTTCTTTCTGAACAGCGACCGATGAGACGATGACTGTCGTATTGATGCCTCCGCGAAAATTGGGGAAGTTGGTTTTGAGCAAACAACCGTGAACTGATCGTTCAATCTTCAACTGCATTGACAAACGACGTGCCAACACCTACATCCACACAAGCTTCAACGTCGACAGAGAAACCCGTGAAAACAACGCGATCTGGTAGACGAGTCCATTGGCCTAAACGTTACGTGCAAGTCATCGAAATATAACTTACTACGAATTTGCATTTTTATTATCTTTATTCATAGTTGTCATTTGATTACTCATTTAACTGACTAATATTTTCATACGTAAATCACGTCACTATTATTTTAACATCGATATTTCCTATATTATTGCATTTAGTCATATCTCGCTTATCATTCACTTATCGTTCTCGTCTACAGAATACAGATCCTCGGCCAATTTTATCGTTCCTTATATTTTCTAATATGGGTAGCAATCCTGCTACCTGCCTGTCTCCTTTTCAACCTTCTGTACCCTACTGTTCACGGCCCATCACTAGAACCCTAGGTCACTGCTTGAATAAGATCGGGTCCCAGTGGCTCAGTGGTCTACAAACTAGGTCGCTGACTTTGTACTCAGGGGGTCCTGGGATCGAAATTTGTTGATGGTGAGCACTGATGGGGGAGTCTCAAACCAGAACGGAACAGCTATCCAGCACTCACAGCTGGTTTTTTAGTGGTTTTCTAACTGATGTCAGCTCATGATGAACTACTCCATCCAATCTAACTAATTCCCTGCAAAAGCAATACTCTAGAATTAAATACTGTTTAAATAAAAACTAAAAATTTTGGATCTGAATGACAAGTGAGACAGGCGGAAACACTTAGGAGTGAGAAAAATAATAATAGTAATGAGAGAAATGCACATAGAATAACAAAATAAACAAAATAAATAAATAAATTATTGTCTATCCCTCTACGAACAAGCCAGAGTTAGAATTTGTACACACCTTGTTTTGCACAAAGTTCTGACTTAAATTCATGAATAGTCAAGGCCTCGGCCGTCTTTAGAAATTTAAAACTAAGAAAACACGGCAAGTAAGCCTGGATTCGGTAGATGATCTTCAAATCATGAACAGGATTGTTAGAGTGACAAAAAAGAACAGGTATTCTTTAATATTGAGCTTCGCACACACTTTCTTTCACCTTTATAAAGCCATGCTTGAATATATTCCGGTATCCGTGTGGAAAGCGTCTTCTAGCTGTGGCCAGTGTACCTTGATCCTATAAAGCAAGTAAACTGGTAACCTCGCCAGATTACTTGCTTGCTAGGCTACCAGCTTTCTAGTTTTCTAGCCGGTACCGAGCCCGGGTAAAGAGGGAGGGCTGGAGCGTGGTGCTAGCAACTCCACCTCCGTAAAACAACCAAATCGCTACAGAAAGTTCAGCGAATAAATATATTAAAAATTCCAAAAGCATAAACGATAACCTTATTTTTTGCTGCAATCAGAACAACAAAATGACGAAGGCTGGTGAAAGCCTTCGGGAAGCCAGTCAGCTGCCCAGATAGCCGCTGAAATGAGAAGGTACAGAATAGAAGTTTTGGGAATCTGCGAAAGCAGATGGAACGGAGCTGGAAGGTGCCAACTACTACTGGAGAGACAATAATCTATTCCGACCACCCAGAGGACAACCACGAGCACACCCGAGGAGTGGCCATCATGATGTCAACAACAGCAGCCAAAGCTCTCATGCAGTGGGAACCAATCTCCTCCAGGATAATGACAGCCAGGTTCAACTCAAAAGGAAGGAAAGTTACAGTCATTCAATGCTATGCGCCTACAAACGTCTCAGAACAAGAGAAGAAGGAGGCGTTCTACAGACAACTACAAACAATAATGGACAACGTCCCAAATGGTGACATCAAACTCCTGATGGGCGACATGAATGCGAAGCTGGGAGGCGACAATACAGGAAGAGAACTCACCATGGGTCGAGAGGCCCTCGGTGAAATGAACGACAATGGTGAACTCTTCTCAGACTTCTGCGCCTTCAGTGATTTGATGATTGGTGGCAGCATTTTCAAACACAAGGATATGCACAAGACGACATGGATTTCACCAGATGGACACACCAAAAACCAAATAGACTTCATCTCAATTTCAAGAAAGTGGAGACGGAGCCTACTGGACACAAGGTCAAGGAGAGGAGCAGATGTGGGTTCAGGCCACTATCTAGTACAAGGGACTTTCAAGGCGAAGCTAAAAGCCTCAAGGATAGCTGGGGATAGGCCACAATGCAAGTTCAACACTCAATTACTGAAGGACACAACCACAAAAGACACTTTCACTGCAACTGTCAGAGCAAAGCAGGAGACACTACGCGACATCACTGAAGAATCATGCGTGGAAGACAGCTGGAACTCTCTGAAGATGATTTTCAACGAAACGTGTTCAACGGTTCTAGGAAGAAAGAAGAGACAAGACAAGGAATGGCTCTCAACGGACACTTGGAAATTAATAGAAGAGAGGAGAATGGTGAAAGAGAAAATGATTCAATGCAAGGACGGACAGGAGAAAGAGACGATGAGCTCAACTTACAAAGCACTGGACAAAGAAGTGAAGAAGATTGCTAGGAAGGACAAAAGACGATTCTACGACAACCTGGTCACTGAAGCTGAGAAGGCAGCAGGCAAAAGGGACCTGAGGACACTATATCAGATAACCAAATCTCTATCCGAGAAGAGATCAACACAAGCGAAACCTATAAAAGACAGCCAAGAGAACCCAATTACCAGGAAGAAGGACTCTTGAACCGACCATCACCTGCAACCCGTTCAGAAATTCCAACAACAGCGCGTACACAACTACAAAATGACACCAATCCTCCAACGAGAGCTGAAGTCTTGAATGCAATCAAGTTTTTGAAAGCTGGATAAGCAGCTGGAAGAGATGGAATACCCCCTGAAGAACTGAGAGCGGACCCAGAGACGACAGCAGACATGCTGACTCCATTATTGCAGAAGGTCTGGAAGGAGGGAAAGGTGCCTACTGACTGGAGGTAAGGTTACCTCATGAAACTACCAAAGAAGGGGACTTATGCCTCACTCTGCAAGAACTGGCGAGGAATCATGCTCCTGTCGACGCGAAGTGAAATCCTGAGTCACATCATCCTGGAGAGATTAAGGGACGCACTGGATACAGTACTCCGATCAGAACAGGCTGGATTCAGGAAAGTCAGACAAATCATGTACTGACCAAATTGCAACTCTACGCATCGTCATCACAGAACAAAGCATGGAATGGCAATCAAACCTCTACCTCAACTGTATAGACTTTGAGAAGGCCTTCGACAACCAGCGTTGACCACGAAGTAATTTGGAAATTACTCGAGTACTACGGCGTGCAGCGCCCAAATATTCATCAACCTTATTTAACACCTGTACGACAACGGCACATGACAAGTGATGCACAATGGAAAACTCATAGAGGCGTTTGGAGTAAACACAGGAGTCAGACAAGGGTGCTTACTATCACCAATGATATTCCTAATTGTGGTGGACTGAATTATGCGTCAGACAGTCGGAAACGAGAAAACAGGGAAATTTTTGACCGACGCGAAGAACCTAATAGACCTGGATTTCGCGCGTGGATGATTTCTGTTTGATGTCGCACAAAATCGAAGACTTAAAAGCGAAAACCGACAAACTGGTCGAAGAAGCAGCTGGAGGAGACAGGACTCCAAGTTAACATAGACAAGACGCGAAGGTTATGAAAATAACCAACCAACAACAACAACAGAAGCAACATCCAGCGTCAATCACCATCAATGGGAGGGATTTGAAAGAGGTTACTTCATTCAATTATCTAGGGAGCATTGTCTCAACTAGAGGCAGTCGGAACGGACGAGGATGTCAAATCGAGCGAGAATCGGGAAGGCGAGAAACACATTCATCAACCTGAAACAACCAATCTGGAAATCTTCGTCACTCAGCATCCACAACAAAATTCGGTCGAATCTTGAATACAAACGTCCAGACAGTTCTTCTATACGGATAAGAAACTTGGCGAGCGGGTCGCAAGGAATATTTCCAAAAGCCTGTTGCAGGCCTTTATCAACAACTGTCTGCGCTGGCTCTGTACTGAAGACCAGAGGGCGGTGCTGGAAAGAATCACCAACAAGGAACTATGGGAACAAACAAAGCAAGAACCAATCACCCAACAAATATGCAGGAGAAATTGGAAATGGATCGGTCACTCGCTGAGGAGATCATTGGATGACATCGGGCGTCAAGCCCTCGAGTGGAACATGAAAGGAAGCAGCGTGTGGGACGTCCAAGGGTGACATGGAGGAGATGATGTGAAAAGGAGTTGAAAGAGTATGGAGTAACATGGATGCAGGTGAAAAATACAGCAGCAGACAGAAGCAAAAGGAGACGTGCAGTTGAAGCCCTATGTTCCACTAGGAACCCAAAGGAGCAATAATAATAATAAGTAAACTGGTGGATGCACAAGGAGGCAGACAGATAAAGAGTTTGTCTGTTATAGAAATGGAGAACAACTTGCATCTGATGAACGTCATTTGTAATTTTCCTGCGAAGAACGACCTACTGACTGCTGATCTGAAGCTTGATCACTTTCGAATTACAAGTTCATGAATAAAATTTTCTTTGGAACTGAGTCAGTGATCAGTTAAGACTTCTTATCTTTTAAGTTACTGTCAATAAATAAGTAAGTAATGCAATTGTAAGAAAATGATTCAACTGTGTGATATTTTATTTTTCATTAACATATTAGGCAGAATGCTGTGCCGTGTGTGTAAGTTAATGAGAACACCCTGATGTTTTCATGAATAATTTAAAATGTTTCTAACTGTCAACAGAATTTTATCGTTATTATTATTATTACTATTATTCCCTTGCGTTCCGATTGGAACATAGGCCCCCCCCTGTCCTCTACATAAGTGAACGTAATTGCTGGATTTATGCAATACATGTTCAGGATTTGTGAGTACGGCCAAAACAGTACATCAAGGTATCAAGAATGCCTGTTATTCGATTTGATTGCGTTAATTTTCCTTATTTTAAGTGCATAATTTCACTGGAGAATCTCACAATTTTTTCATTTTAGATGGACCAGTTCAGAATCGATTTTGTGAGTTTACTAAATTTGTTGCACGGATAACCATGAAAGTGAAGGAAACTTAAGCGAAAGGTTATGTCATCATTATTACTTAAAAAGATGTAATGAAGTAAACAATACACTTCTGATAACTTAAATTCTAAGCTGTAAAGTTGTAAAGTGGTTCTTAAAGTTAACAAGAATGACAAGGATGGTCATTTTGTGACAAAACATATGCAAATACAGATGTGGAAGAAAAATGAATAAATTATGAGACCTAGTTGAGTAATCTTGCGTAATCTGAAGACCTTTTTAGTGATGACTATCGCTCAGAAATGACCAACATTATTCATAAGAATTAGCAATTCAGAATGTTTGTGTGTGTAAATTATACATGCATTTTACAGTTAGGAGTTTCATACAAAAATTTAACTCCAGTATTTTCATTTGTTTTTAATTTTAGGCACACTTGGATGCTTAGGTTATTTGTTATTATTATTTCCTTTAATTCCTAGAGGAACATAGTAATTCAGCTGCACGTCTTCATTGCCTTCGGTTCTCTGTTAAAGCTTTCACCTGGCTCCAGGTCTGCCTAAATTCTTTCATCTCCTCTTCACATGACCTCCTCCAAGTCGCCCTTGCACTGACGACCAACTCGCCGCTTCCCTTTTGGGTTCCACTCGAGCAATGGCCTGTCTAGTGGTGTAACTTGGTGGTTTCCTCAGCGTATGGCCAATCCATCTCTATTTCTCCCTCCCTATTTGTTTCACAATCGGTTATTGGTTGGTTCACTTAGTGCCAGAGATCCCTGTTCCTGATCTTTTCTGGCTGGCCATCTGATCTTGAGTAGTATTGAGCGAAGACAGCTGTTGATGAAGGTCTGTATTTTGTTTGAGATGCTCTTCATAATGCGTCAAGTCTCTGATCCGTATAAATGCACTGACTTCACAGTGTTAATTATTAGTATATTTGAGCTTGGATTTTGATAGTCTGTGAAGTCACTAGCACGGTTCACCCCCGCCATAGCTTCTCGGTGATAACTTTTAGTAAGTTGGTGGCAAGCTTGAGATTTATGTGTCGTGTTTCAAAATGGCACATCCATAAATTCTAAACTTATGAAGGAAACACTACTGTGGATAAAATTTTATTCTGATAAATCACACAGTGTTAGTCAACGAAATATTGACTTAATACAAGACGAGACAATATAAATCAACATAGGGTTGAAGAGACATTGAAGACTAGGGAGTGTTGGACGGCTGTTTCACCCTAGTTTGAGAATCATCTGTTTGAACACAGGGGACCTTCCGGTTACCCGGCTGTTCAGTACTCCGTGGTTTACAATGGTTCTGTAACTGATATCAATACGTGATCAACTCGTAAGCACAAAACTATACATTTCAAAGTGACATCGAAAAAGGGATTTTCTTCGCTTGAATCTTTGTTTTAATGTACATATATGTATATATCTATAAAAATGCAGATTTATAGAAGCTTGAAACTGGATAGAAGCAATCCGTCGTAAAGAAAATACTACGAAAATCAGATAACATGACGTTTATCAGATGAACGAAACTGGCAACAGAAGGGGATCTAGTCGTGTTCGCTACATGAAGTCAAATTTTATGCGAATGAAAACAGATAGAAGTTTCTGATATTTTCTGAAAGAAGCTATTGAGGAACCAAGTATCCTTATTGACGACGAATCAAACTCTACCTTATTCAAATGTGAGATCTTCGTTGTTTAAGATAATAGACGATAGATTCTAGAGCATAGAATAAGGTTTCCATCCTGAAGTGTGGGTGTTTTGCAGTATCCATACAGGGAATAAATATTTCCCGATTATCTTAATTTCCAGTCGAATATTTCTTTGTTTCTTTACTAAATTGATGTTAAAATGAGTCAGTTGATTGATAAAAACAAAACGTTTCCAATATTAAATACACATCAACTCAAAGGTACAAACAATTCAATTCACTTATGAATTGGAAAGTCAGGAAGGGGAGCTTCCAATGTTAGATTGCAACTTAAAAAAGAAAGTAGGTGGGAAGTTAAACACCAGTGTTTACAGAAAACCCACACATTCAAACAGATATCTGGATTTCCAATCATCCCATCCTGTGTCAGTACAAATAAAATTAGTGAAATGTTTAAATGACAGAGCACAAAAACTAAGTAGTAGCAAGGAAAATCTAAGACAGGAAGTGATACACATAAAAGAAGCCTTGAAACTTAATAATTACCCGGATAAATTAGTCAAGAAATATGTAAGTAAATGTAAAAAAAATAAATAATGATAATAGTGATAGTTATAATAATAATGATAACAATAATAATAATAGTGATAATAATAATACTAATAACGACACCAAGAATAAGGAATGTAAATCATCAACAGTAATTCCATGCAAAGAAAAGAACCTCGGAAGCCTTACGCAGAATTCTTAACAAGGCAAGAATAAAAGTGGCATTCAATCCACAAACTCAACTAGAAGCAAGTTTTGTTGGTTAAAGGATCCTGTGGTGCCTTTAAAACAAAACAATTTAGTGTATCTAATACCCTGCAATTATTGTCAGGTCAAATACATAGGTCAAACTAGTAGAACAGGGACAGTCAGACTAGCCGAACAAAAAAAACCTAGCAAAATCTAGATTGGTTGGCCCCAATAAGATTAGAAATCTAGAGAATAGTTCAGCTACAGCACTACATACAGTTACACACAACCATACAATAGGATGATATAGGATGACAGTTTTAAAATCTAATATCACAGGGTATAGGGAGAGATTGATAACAGAAGCTTTGTTTATCGAATCAACTGCAAATACATGTAATAGAAATGATTCAACACCTGTCCCAGATATATGGAAAATTCTACTACCCCTACGAAAAATAGGAGAAGACAAAGAAAACTACAAAACTCAAATCTCAAAGTCGTGTGACCACAATTGGTATGATTTTGAACAATAAATTTTGTTCGAAACGTCATCCAGTATACAATACTGTTTCACTCACTGTGTGATACATCTAATAAACAAACTAATATGGAATTACTTACTACTACAGTGCTCAAGTTTTACACATATATTAAATAGTGGTCGCCTTTGATAAACTTTTCAGATTAAAAAGGAAAGAAATTTGAAAAGTGTAAGCTGACTGAGGTGATAAATTTGCGTTTTAATTTTTAATGCTGTACACTTTCGATTTTCCCGCATATATATCATCATCTCCTGATGTTGAAAAAACGCTTTATAATAAAGATGTATTAACATCCAGTGCAATACAGTGCTGAGGTTTTCTCTAAATCACTTATCTTCTTGGAATTAATCATTCTAGTCATGGATAAATTCGTGGGTTCTGACAGGGTGACTACTCCTGATCTACTAGTTTAACCTATGTCGGTGATCTCACAGTCACTGCAAGTATTTTGTAAATCATATCACATATCCCTTCTGATGTTTTGACTTGAGTCACCCGGTGCCGTAGTCAGAGTCCTTACCAGCCATCTAACATCAACAATTCAATATGCACCGTGATGGGGAGCTACCTGTAATGGTGGCCACATTGTAAACCTGACTGTTAGAGTTCAGTCTGAGCCAAATAAAGGATTAGTGTCAAATCAAAGTACCCAAAACAGTCCTACAGGAGGTCAGCCGCCAGTCCAAGTAGCTCAGTGGTAACGTTTCTGACTGCTGTCGGCACCGCGTGACGCGGGTTCGAATCTCAGAAAGGATATGAGTTCCTTCGAGGTTGCAGACATGGCTGCCTTGCTTACTGGTGAGTGCAAACTAGCACGAAATCTATGTGTTAGGCTTTCTGCCGATCGCCTCCAGCCATCTAACATCATCAGAATGTGTAGAAACATTTTGATAGATTTCGTTTCGTACATCCATTCTTTGTTGACTATCTTTAGAATCTTTCCGTCTTGGTCGGTACATAATTTTTAGGTGTGGTTTCAGTTAAGGATTTAGCAAGTCCTGCTTTCTTCACACTGTTCGACTAATTTGGCATTTTCACCTCAACGCTTCCTTGTCTTAGACAGAGAGGAAAGCAGCAGCAAAGAGACTCAGTAAAATGCTTTCCTACAAAGTTATCAGAAGCGTTAGACACCGACACGGATGATCAAGTTACGATTCATTTAGGCCTACTACTGCCTTCAATCGTGTTTCTTCGCACCCATGGGTATGTACAGACGTTTCATATGTGGCTTTCAACACAGCAATGTAAATACTTCATATTATCTCAGAATGTCACAGCTACTGAAAGTATAAATGTGAAGATGTAAGGATGTTTCCAGGGTATCAAGCACATTTCGTCTATTGGAAACGCTGTCGAGGTAACATGATTCAAACCCCTGAAAAGCTGTCAGTAGGTAAGATGTCATCTCATGAAACGCATTTTACGCACTGTGCATTTTAATCCTCTTGTCAATAACATCTTTGATATTTTTTTCAGTTGAAGTATTAATTTGGTCATCTTTCAACGTCATGAGGAGTTCACTACTGTTCAAAAGATCCCAGATTTGCGAAACAAGAGGAACTCTTAAACAAGAACATCATCATTTCACAGCTAGTCCACTTCCTTGAAGGGCAGATATCAATAAACGCTGGCTCGAAATTCATTCTTGCTACTCACTTACTGGGTATTATATTCATCTCAAGGTAGATTTGGTCACGAGCTATCATTACATGGAAACCACAGAAAATCGGGAAAAACTTAACAGTCGTTCAGTTGCGGTCTACTGTCGATATATGCAAAGATATTTTACGTTAAAGGGAGTAGGATTAGAAAGAATAAAATGAAGTGGGATCATGTAACCCTGCTCAATTTGTTTCGCTTCTTTTATCTAAAATATACTAGTCAACATGGTCCATAGAAACCTACTTTCCTCTCTTAGAGTTCAAAGGTTTGGTTTGATATTCTTGTAATTATTATTATTCCCTTGGGTTCGAGTGGAACATAGGGCTTCAACAACATATCCTCTGTTTGTCCTGTTGCCTGTGTCCTATCTAGCCGGGTCCACGATATCCCATAATCTCACATCTCCTACTAACACCAACCCCTCCACGTCACTGTTGCAGAGATCACTTACTCGTCGCTTCCTAACGGGATTCGACTCTAGCAGTGGTCTGCATTGTGTCCACTGTCATTTGACAACCTCCTTAGTGTATGCGCCATGCATCTCCATTTTCTCTTACATATTTTTTGAGCAATCGGCCACATTAATGACTCATGATATTCCCACTGTCTTTTAATTGCGCCTTTGTCCTATTCTGATATTCCTAATGAAATTTATCAGGTAGTTATTTAACACCAACCAGGTCTTCTTCTTCCGTCTGTTTCACTTGATCATTTCAGTTTTTTGTTGTACTGATTAGTGCTATTGCTCGGTTTGTAAAACACCTAACTAAGCCTGACTTCAAGGATTGATAACGGACGATATGAATTAAAGTCTAAACATCTATTAGCGGAAAGCGTTGACATTTTATAAACACTAGTCTGCAGTTCACCTTCTTCTATTCGTTTTATTTTACAATCTAACACCTTAGCTGATTCTCCTTGCTAATTCATTTTCCGATTCAAATGCGAATTTTATTCCCCTTACTAGTGAGTATATATGTATCAAAAAGCCAAAGATATGTTCTGCTTATAACACTGTGTGTAAAAGTGTCATCCACATGTCTTCACCATACTTTTGGAATAGGATTAAATATATTAAGAGTAATATTTTCTCAGCTGTCCGTAAAGATATCTGCTACGATAGGGTTATTGGTGATCTTATTGCCACACCTTCTTTTTCAAGTGTTGGTTTTGTAGGGATTTTGTTTGATTGCATGGAGGATTTCATCATGAGCTGACATTAGTTAGAGAACCATTGGAAAACCTGGGAGTACTGGACAGCTGTTTCGTCCTAGTTTGGGACTCTTCAGCAGTACGCACCCACCGGGATTCGAACCCAGGACCTTCTGGTTACAAGGCGAGCTCGTAGACCATTGAGCCACTGGGACCCGATCCAATGGTCCTTGAATTCTAACTTCTGCCAGTTCACGACATAGCGCGACCACTTCGCAATGTCTTCTTCGATGAGTTACTGCCTCATCTTCAACCTATTGCACCGTACTGGTCACGGTTTCCCACTAGAACCCCAGGTTAACTGCCTGAATAGGGCCAGTCACTAGTGAGCATCAGATGAATTTTCAAGTATTGGTTTGTTAGAGAACCACTGGATTCGATCCCAGTGGCTCAATGGTCTACGAGCTCACCTTGTAACCAGAAGGTCCTGGGTTCGAATCCCGGTGGGTGCGTACTGATGAGGAGTCCCAAACTAGGACGAAACGGCTGTCCAGTACTCCCAGCTGGTTTTCCAATGGTTCTCTAACTGATGTCAGCTCATGATTAAATCCTCCATACACCTCTTTTTTGTCTAAATATTTCTCCTTGGAATTTAAAGATAGTAGATTTAAGGCATAACTGAATTCCTAAAATAACTTCCTCAATGGACAGCTTCATCCTATGAGTGAGTTCCGGATCTGCAGTTAGTTCTTTTTAACTGCTTCTAAGGCCGTATTGATTGGTTTATTAATATAAAACTTGTTATATCAAAACTAACCATTGTTTCAGCATTCTCTAGTTGGATGTCATTTATTTTCTTTTTCATCTCATATGAATTAGTAAGTTGGCCTAGAATTTGAACGATTTCTAATCGGGCATAATATTAGAGCTAAGTGTTGTGATAATTCATAAGCAGGGTATTCCTGAAATCTAGTGCTTGTCTTATGGAGTAACCTGGCTTATGTATTTTTATAGCACCATGTATTCTACTGGCATTCTCAGTTTTAGGCATTAAATTAAACTATTTTGACTCAGCTAGTGACGGCTTCATTCTGCGTATTAAATACAGTGTAGATTTTTTAATCTTATTACCACTACCAATCAAATCAAGCGATGGAAAATAATGGAATTATATAAACGACGTTGGAAAGTTGTGTGAGCAGTACCTTGATATGATTATGAGTGGCAATAAATCCTTCTCGAAACGTGGTCGTAAGGAAGTATTACTGTATAACAATGTGAGATTTTATCAAGAAAATTTTACTCGTAGTCGAGTTCCTGTTTTGTATAACCATGTGCAATAATTTCAATCCCAGCTTGTTACTTTATTGTTAAAATTATTTACCTAAGATGTCATGTTTTAATAGACAGAGAATTAAGAAACCCATCTGATAGACGATATAATTTCAGCCCGCATCATTGATTGAGAAATTCTTATTCTATGGCTATTGTACACAACATATCTAATATTTTATCTGTGTTAAGGATAGTATTTTAAATGTTTAGGTCCAGACAATAAGGAGGTGGCGCATCACTTCGAACACTGCTGTCAGGTGTTTTAGTATTACTAGAGGATAGCTAGCAGTTAGATCACTTTTCCTCATCTATTAGCTCTAACAAATGATTTAGACACATATTTCATGCAGTTGTAAACTTGAATTTTTTACTTTGTCCACAATTCTCTTACTTATAAGAATCCACCTTGGATGAACTGTTGTAGGAGTTTGGTAAAATTTAAGTGAAGGTATCTAGTCAGTTGTTCAGCAGTAACTTTCAAAGTAGGACAAGGCCTCTAAGCGTAAAGCGAAGAGGTAATGTCTCACCATCTCAATGTAAGGTCAGTTCCAATGAATGGAA
Organism: Trichobilharzia regenti; assembly: GCA_944472135.2. Lineage (NCBI taxonomy): Eukaryota > Metazoa > Platyhelminthes > Trematoda > Strigeidida > Schistosomatidae > Trichobilharzia > Trichobilharzia regenti. The sequence continues at coordinate 182,225 of CALYDD020000353.1, read as the reverse complement.
ACGTGGTGAAACGCTGTCCATATATGTATGAACAAGTGGTAATTGTCGGTGGCAAATAATACCATTTACATCCATAAAAGTTTGGGATAAAAATGTTTCTAAATAAAATTATGATGCGTATGAAAACGGGCACTAGTAATGACTCTTTAACAAAGATCTAGAAGAATATGCTGTGCAGGGAAATTAGGAGAAGAATTTATGATTCTTGTAAAGATTTGAAAAACAACGGTTGCCTTCAGAGATTCATTAACAAATATGGAAGATGTAAAGGTTCAAACATCAAACATTCATTTAACTTGAATTTAAAGATGAAAATACTGCATAAATAGTCAACTTAAAACTGAACACGTCACTAGCCAGAACCTATCCTGTAGCCACTTTGGTCCCGGTCTATCGAACAGCATACTCTTTGATGCAGTCAAAAGTCAACAGGTACTCTTCTCATGTGAATTCTAACTGTGTACACGGATTCACGCGTATCTGCAGAAACAGTTACATTGAGAACAGAAAGAAGGGCACACCTCCGATTTTATGAACATGTAATCAAAAGGAACCAGCGCTTACAATAATGCCATTACCAGACATCTCCTTGATACAGGTCATAGGTGGAAATCGCAAAATCTTTTAAAATTATCAGTAGACGAAAAAGCTCAGTTCTCTTCAAGTTTGCCAAAGCAATCTCTATCAAACGCCTCAAACCCGATTTATGTGTGTGCTTGGAAAGAAGCAGTTATCCGTATTGTCCTGTCCATCCTGGTAGCTGGGTGTCTTTAGTCTCTTCTCCATCTGTTTGCGTAATCTTTGGCTTTAACCTCACCTCCTTTCATATAGTGTGATTTCGAATGTCTCTTATTTCCATGATTTGAGTTGTACTGCGTACACTGTCACCCAGTTTATAAGTTACTCATCATCTTACGCATCTCTCATCTCTATTATGTAACTGCTTTACCACTGCATGCATACATTTACTTTATAGGTTTCCAAACCTTAGGTGTTACGAATTTCCTGGAATAATTTGAGCGCCGAGTCAGATTGATTCATTATAAATTATTTAAATTAATCCCAGCGTGTTAAGAAAATCAAAACAAGATTTTTCTGAACGTTTCGCCGTGTAAGCCACACAGCTTCTTCAGCAGATTTATTCGGATTATAATTAATCATCAAAATATTATATAGTCAAATTTTTGTTTACATAAACTGAAGTCAGTTCATTTGAAGGTCATTTGTCCATGGACATTTTTCACCAATAGAAGTATGTAAGCTGTCCTCACATAGATTTGTAATGACTAATGTCAAATTTTCATTTGTCTTGCTTCATAAGAGTTTGCCATATAGGTGATAAGTCTATACCTTCTTTCCTATTCACTGCATTTGATGTGGTTAAAATGTGCAAGGCTTCCGAAGTCAATCTTTCTTTATGTGAATGAAATCCTCTTCCAAGAATTTCGACATTGTCAAAATCAATCTTATGTCCGCTGTCTATCACATGCATTGCTATAGCCGATCTTTTTTCTAGACTTTTTAATTCTACTTCATTTCTAGGTGGACGTTTCGTGCATAGTCTATGTTCATTCACTCTGACCTTCACCTGCGTACTGCTCTCCCCTATATAGCATGCATCACATTCTGAACACTTTATCTTGTAGATACAATTACTTTGTGACATTTTGGGAACTATATCTTTGACATGCACCAGCGCTTTCTCTAGAGAATTAGAAGGTTTGACATAGACTCCTATATCATATGAAGCAAATAGTCTTTGAAGTTGTTCATCTGGGTCTTTTCGATATGGAATGGCTATCGTCGATAGCCAGGATTTTTCAATTTTTTTCCTTTATGCTCCTTTCTATTGATGATATTATCTAGTAGCTTTTCAGGATAACCATTTCCAATCAAAATCTGTTTTATTTTGGTTATCTCGTTCTCTATATCGTCATTATCAGTTATAATGTTTCTAGCTCTGTTAAAGAGATTTAAAGCTACTGAGACTTTCATTCCTATTGGATGATCTGATTGGAAATTAAAATACTTATTGCAATGTGTCGGCTTTGTGTATATGGTAAACTTTAGTTCCTCGTCAGTTTGTCTTTTTACAAGACAATCAAGAAGGTTTAGAGTTCCCTCCGCCGATTCTATTTCATCAGTAAACTCAATATATTCTGAGATTAAGTTAATTTCTGTTAAAAAGTCTTCTTTTTCAGCTTTCTTTATGACAATAAATGTGTCATCTACGTATCTGTACCATATTCTAGGATGACAGATAAGACTTGTCAATGCTTTCTTTTCTAAGGCTTTCATATATAAGTTTGCTACAATTGGAGATGCTGGTGAACCCATTGCAACTCCATTTGTTTGACAGTATAGTTTATCTTTAAATGTAAAATATGTTGATTCCAAACAAAGTTTTAAACATTTTATAACCTCATCTATTGATAATAAAGATTTAGTTAATACTTCTTGATTGTTTTCAAGTTCATATTTCATAATATCGAGTGACTCATATATGGGAATACTAGTAAATAAAGAAACCACATCAAAACTTGCCATAATCTCGTCTTCTTCAATAATTATATCCATTACTTTCTTTTTAAATTCATCAATATTTTGGATGTTCGAAGGAATATTGTATTGAAGGGGTTTCAGTATTCGTGATATGTATTTTGATAAAGTATATGCCACTGAATTGGTAAAATCGATTATTGGTCTTAAAGGAACGTTTATTTTATGTAATTTCGGCCTTCCATAAAATCTCGCGGCCGTGTTTGTCTTGGGAGCTATTGAGAACCAAACTGAATTCCCCAGTTTTGGTTTCAATTCTCTAAGTATATTGCATACTTGGGCTTTTACTTTGTTCATAGTACTAGACATTTTGTTTACTGGTACTAATGTGTATGGCCCTGTTTCGATATGTTCTAAAGCTTTCTTGTCGTAGTCGTCTTTATTAAGAATTACGGTGATATTGCCTTTGTCAGCTTTAGTAATAACAATAGATTTGTCTGATCTTAATGTTTGTAAAGCATGACGTTCGTTCTTCGATAAATTCGAGGTGACCTGCTTTTGATTCGATAGGATACATTCAACCTTCTGACGTAACTCATTAGCTTCATCATCAGGTAAAAGAGCTAATATAGGTTCCATGATGGGAGCCAATTCTATTGCTGTCAGTGGTTTTCGAGTTATGTTAAAGTTTAGTCCTTTTTCAAGTAATGCTATTTCATGTACATTAAGTTCTCTATCTGATAAGTTGCATACGGTTCTTGTATTTGTCTGTCCATGGACAAATGACCTTCAAATAAACTGACTTCAGTTTATGTAAAAAAATTTTGACTATATAATTTTTGATGATTAATTATAATCCGAATAAATCTGCTGAAGAAGCTGTGGTGCTTACACGGCGAAACGTTCAGAAAAATCTTGTTTTGATTTTCTTAACACGCTGGGATTAATTTAAATAATTTATAATACATTTACTTTGTTTAAACTTGAACTCCTTTTGCGAAAACCATATAAGCGTAATTTTGTTAACACCGTTCATCAGGTTCAGAACCTCCTGTCAAATGACATCATCTAAAAATTACAGTTATGGTAAGACTTTTCTGTACAAAACTGAATAATAATTTTTTTAGGCTGTAAGCAGCAGCTAATAAGAAGCCGATAAAATAAATGACGGTACCATATTAATCCACAAATCTGTTGTCCTTGATTTTTTCTCAAATTTGTAAAGCAGAATAAACGTATAAAGCAATACAGGTTGTCCAACTGCTTGTTCACACATTGTTTAAATAATTTCGCAAATACATTGTAATTCTTTTTATTTTCTGTCTTCTTATTTCAAGTGTAACGACCTAAGGTAAAATGTCGACCGTCTTTTTTGATTGGACAGTTTAATGTGTCTAGTCCAATCCTTAGTGCAGAATGAATTCTATCAGTCAAGTATGCAATTCGTTATCACGATGCACTGTGGATTGTTTGTATAAGATGGTTGTAGGCAATTGGTTGACTATTCTCCAATGAAAAATATCTGATAAAGTCCTATAGCAGCTCAACCGCGAGGTTGAATAGCCCAGTGGCAACGTCTCTGAATGTAGCTTTGGGCGACGCAGGTCCGAATCACAGAAGGGACATGCATTCCTTCAAGGCTGCAGACAGGCGTTGCTGAGTAGTGTCAACCAGCACGAAACCTAGATGAGGCAAGGCTTCCTGCCGATTGCCTCCGACCGTCAAATACTTCGACTGTCTTTCATAAAATTTATACTGAGAACTTCGCTTAAAATTTTAATGAGTCTATTCAATGAATTAAATCAAAGTCACATATGCAGTGATTATCTGCAGCAGAATATATGTACATGTAGCCGCAAAGTACATCATAATTTTTTTTTGACAGTAAAAAACCCCATTTCGCAAAATTTGACCATATAACGGGAAAGTTCCCCCTCAGTAGTCGATAATTTTGTATTCGAAATGCAGTGATTTGGAAAATTACAGGTTCTTTTAAAAGTCGACAAACATCTTGTTAACCTAAGTTGACCTAATCTCAAACTATACAACAAAATATGACATTGGTCGATGACTTGCTGGATATACTTCCTTTAAATGATACTGTATACAATGATAGATCAGTGAATGAAGGTAGCCAGTGATATGTAAATACTCTTCGAATCAAGACTTCAAACAGACAGTTTCAGGAATCAAATTAAAAGTCGGAGTTTATTTATTGATAAAGTCGTTAGGTAGTTAAATGAATGACATTAATGGCTAAAATAGTTATTAGATGTTAATTCAAACATTCAAATATGTCAATAGGTGAAGCTTCACTTCCTTGATTTCATCCGACTACAAAGGAAAAAACCACGGAAAAATTAAAACACAGAATTACAGGTTATATCTACAAATCTGCGTCCTAAATTTGCTTTTGTTTTCATTATTTTACTGGTATTATTTATCGAATAAATAATTAATTAATTGATTCGTTCGAATTAGTAAGTAAATATGACTGGGATTTACAGCTCAAATGTTCTAGGGAACCAAGACAACAACCGGAATATGTAATAATTCATTTTAAATCAAATCATCATGATTTGTTGTCATGTGAAATGCAAATGAAGATGAAGAAGTCTCAGTACTAGAAAGTAAATCAAACAACTTTTATCAGTTTCACCATTCGCCTCATTATCTACCAAAGAAATGTATAGGAGTCTGTTATTCAGTAATAGGGGTGACGTAACTGATATAATTACTCAGAGGTGGTTTCAGAAGTAAAACAAAAATGAAAGTTGAAAATTACGTAATACTCAACGCCACAAATGAAGAAGGCGTTTAAAATTTGATAATGTTAAAATCGTTTTAAGTAAGAAGAAAGGAGGTAGTTAAGTGTCAATTTAACAAGTGTGAAGAAAGTGAGAAAATGCACGAAAGTAACATATGAGAGTTACAACGGCGAATTAATGATTAAGTAAAGGCGAACTAAAAGTAAAATTGAGAATTAAAAAATTAAAAACAAAAAATTTATAGGCAACGTCTAGTGAGGAGGTTAAGACCAAGGTAGATTAAGAGACTGAACAGACTTTTTTCTGCATGCAGAGTTTCACGTTGTATTAACGAATCCCCAACGCCCCCACCATACTCAACTGCTAAAAGCTGATGCCTTACGTACCATTTGGCCTCGCCTTGTAAATGATCTTGAAAGACGGCTCTGGTAGAGCTGCATGGCTTGAGTTCACCAGGTGCTCAAGAACTGAGTTAATAACTGTCGCGCATTGTGCTTTTGCTAACCATGTCGGATAATGTTCAGAGATGCGTTTGGAAAGTGTACGCTTTCTGCGGCCAATATAGCTAGTTCCGCAGGAGCAAGTGTATATATAAACACTCATTCTAAAGCCACTTCTGAGTAATTATATCAACTATGTCACTCTATATTACCTCATTATATATTTCAAAGATATGTCCAGAACTCTAAGCATTTCTTCAACAGCATTGAAATGAAATATAAATATTAGAGATAGTGCGCCAGTGAGAGAATCTGTGAATTACTGCTCATAAAATCACAACTCTAATGATGAAGCAGCTGTGGCATTTTCTCAAAATTCCGAACTGAGATAAACCTTCCGGATGTTGAATCATGAAGGCAGCTTTGATGAGATTCATACACTTTAAGTAGTATTAGAAGTTAATTAATGGATGGTGACTAGCAGTAGAATCCAGCATGCGCATTTGGTCCTATTTCAGACTCGTCATCTAGATGTATCTGCATTCCCCAGTGAGTGATAATGTTCCCACTGAGGCTCGAACCCTATGCCCACAGTTTCAAAAGCCAGAGTGCTATTCACTAGACCACTTAGGCCACGAGAGCCAGCTATTTCTTGGGCAACGGACCATATTAATTATATAATTGAATTCTGCACAAGAAGCCGACACGTCAACCTGGGACCAAGCACGTCGGTCCAATCAATCGAAGGGTAAATCTAAAATTCAACTAAATAATTTGAGTAGTATTGCTTTCATTCAATAAAGAATAATCATTTTCGTAACTATAAGAAAGGTATCGCTGAAGAACCTGTTCATTTAGATTCGTTAACGATCAGCTTGAATATATTGAAAATTGATTAATAAATCACACTCTGAATTTAATTTGCTTATTAAAAACAAGTCGATTCAGGACCTTAAATCAAATTTTCTGAATTGTTTAACACAAAACGCAAAATCTTCGGGTCCTTCTGCTTTTGATTGACAAGTTAAACTAATTATATAATTACACAGCATAGAACTCAAGGACTCCACATTTTTACATCATCTGCTGAAATGTAACATTTCTCATAAATTACCGAACTCATGAATTCCAACTTATGTCGGTAACCAGTGGAAGTTATAGCGATACACGATTAAAATTGCTTCATCAAATTGCTTTCACTTCTGTTGTAGATGCGAAAATTAGGTTGTTGTATTTTAGCCAACAACGCCGTTACTTTTGGATTTCATGTCATTAGAGTTGAAACTAATTAGGACAAAGTCATGATTCAGTGATATGAGTATATAGTCTCTTAGACTCTTATAAGATTCACATGTCATGGCTAATACCAGTTAATAACACGAATAGAATTTGCTCATTGTCATTATTTCTAACTTTACATTCACAATATGATTGGCGTGAATTTCCTCATCCCATATTTGTCGATCAAGTGCTCAGCTGTAAATTAACAGCAATATGTGTACTGCCGTATGCCAAACACAATGGTTTAAAATAATCTCAAACCTAAAGTGCATTTGAGTAACGCGACATAAACGGCGAAATAGAAATGTAAGAGGGTCAATTTAAGTCGAGCTCTATTAACTACTGTCATTTATATTCAATGATCTACTTTTCTAACTACGGTTCATTGATCTACTAATATTTAAAGACTTAAGAGAAATGAAAGATGGCTGAAGGAATTTGGGGTTCGCGAGAAAATTAATCATGTCATAAAGTGTTCCGCTCATCACTAATCCAGATCAAAATTTATCAGAAGGACAAGAATTCCGTAAATGCCAAGAGGCGTCACAAGATATCTGGAAGCAGTAACATTTTCTGTATCAATAGTTTTTATGCCAATCTATTCCAGAAAAATATCTTAATAAATAACTCACCTACTGTCCTCCTCATAACATTGGGTTTCACCTACAAATTTAGTTAAGATTTCGTTTAACAGAATGTATTTAAAGGCCTTACTTAATTTGCAACTCAGATTATTTGAAAGCATATTTTGGCTAATAATATTTTATTCCTTTACTTTCCCAGTGGAACATAGGGTTTCAAGCTAGAGGCTTGAAGTTTTGGTAGCAGTGGTGTCTATTTTTTACGAATTGGACTGCTAGACTCATGTCTAACCTTCCACTTTTACCAGTCGTAATACTGGCTGAGGCGAGGTAAAGGAGTGCGTCGGTGACCGGGGATTAAACCCCGGACGATATGTGGTGTGGTTGCCGAACACTCTGCTGTTGTGCCACCAACACACCTACGTTCATAATAGCTTCAACGAAGTAGCAAACGTAGTGCCTTTAGTGCCAATACCCGAAAACGTTTCTTTTCTGATTAATTTTAAGTTCCATCCATTGTGTTTGCATTTATTCAAGCATCCCTCATTCTACATGGAGATTGGATGTGAAAAATAAAGAACCTTAAAATGGTCCATATATTTCCTATTTGATATATGTTATGCAATGACTGCAACTTATTCAAGTCTAACTGTGATACAATAAAACATTTTCTCACATTTATCATAATCAGTGTTCTCTGAAATAGAAAAACAGAATGTTGAAGTAATTTGCGCATAAAGTTTGAAAACAACAAAATATCAGAGATCTGACATCAGACTACTTAAACTTTCATCGAAACATCAGTAAGCTTGCTCATTTTGAGATGGTAAGAATTTCTTATCTTTGACAAGACAAAGAAGAAGGTTTGAATTTTCGATACAAATATCAAGTCAGCCTACGCTTCTAATCATTTCGGTGACTTGGCTCATGCACCAGTAAAAGTACTTCTAACAGGTTACATAGGTTCACTAACACCTGCCTCCTTCTCTTGATACTGAATACAAGACAGCCAAAAAGCAAAGGTAACAAGGGACTCTGAAAGGTAACGTGATCCAGAAGACAAGAACTCTTGGTCGACAGATATGTATAAGAGAATGAAGATTGACTGAATGTACACTGAGAAGACCACTGCACCGCTTCACACATCAGCCAGTCAAGTGGAACCTGTGTGTAAGGCGCGATATTGGAAGTCCACGTTGGAAATGGGAAAGATCATGTGACGAGGAAATTAAAGCTTTTGAGCAGTCACACAGCCACAAAGAAAGCACTGCAGAGAACTGGATGCAGTGAATAGATGCCGCTGAAGTTGTATGTTCCACCCAGAACCCGGGAAATGGATAGTAATATGTACGAAATCGATTCAATAATCACAATTTATTTTGCGTGCTTATAACTTTCAAAATAACTAACGGAAAACGAAGTATGTATTTCCTCTGCTTCCAACTAACAGTCATGTTAGAAGTCAACTTTTCGTTCATGAAAATGAAGCCATTAGATATCTCCTCGTTACTATAAGATAACGAATAACAAAGTAAATGGTTATTAATTTTGATGGGTATGAATAAAGAGGAAACATAATTTCAAAAGCTTCCGTCATAAACAAACGCAGACCTGCATCACCCTCCTTACACCCATTTGACTTTCCAGTATATCAGGCTTAATGTGTAATTTCAACCATAGAGGCTTGAATCAACTCAGGTATTATTCTCAAATGAAACAAAAGCAAAGTATTCTGCTTCAACGGCTCTTCTCGCTGCATAAATGCTATCACTTTATTATTTGGTGTGGGAAAAGTGGTACTGAAGTTGGCACCTTTCGGAATGTAAAGTTTGTGAAAAAAGACGGAATTCTCATCAAGGTGTTGCATTGATCGTCAATAAAATAATTGAGTCCCATTGTAAATTATTCAGGATTAACTCATTATTTCTTTGATGTTGTCCTACTCAGTGCATGTACGTTCCTACTAATAAGCCACTTAGTAGGATATGGTTATTAGCAGAACATTCAACAAAATCTCGGAATGAGCTCAAATCTATAAATAGTTAGTAAGTAGGTGTAAATAAATTTTTTTCTGGAAATATCTGCCTTGTTTCGTCGCTATAGAAAATCCCCGAACTTTTCTGTAAGTCTCTAAATATTCGCATTATTAATGTTAGAATAAGACATAAGCGTGCGTTAAGAGTGCTTTCTGAAAGCCAAAACTGTAGACAACAATTTACGTCAATATTAAAATTTCCGATTCAGAGTCAGGAGAGAAATGAATAACAAAGCTTAACCTTGAGGAACTCAACAACCAATCACAGAAGACTTAATGTGTGCAAATACGATTCGCAGATATATGGCTTAAATTTAGAAGAAACGGTCACGAGCAGTATAGAATAACCTTCACCAAGAAAACAACCAATCAGAAGACAATGCTTCTCCGCTGACAATAATGTACATAAAAATCTATAAATATCTATTGATTTTCTCAATAAACTATCTTTTGCCTGGACCTTGTCTTCAGTCGTCACAAGCGAAAAATATTGGTGTTTTCAAATAGACCTCCTTCAGGCTTTCCTCTGATTTACATAGATTTATATATTAAACAGAATTTAACCAGTGATGACGATTTTGTGGATCAAATAATAATATGGCTAATGTTCTAAATGTTAATAACAACGATGATGATAACAAAATAATCATAATAAGGTTTATTCGGGTGGCGATAAGAATAACGCAGGCAGTAATATGTGTATATGCAGACAATTCAATAAATAGATAATTAGATGAAATCTCAAAAGTTACGTAGTACTAAAGGTGAAGTGGACAAATCATCAAAGTTTAAATAAATATCATAAAAGTACGAAGAAAATGAAAAATAAGAGAGGGGAAGAGGGTTTTTGATTAGGATTTACCTAGGCCAATAGAGAGACAAGGATAGAACAAATTTCTATGTTATGCACAGACTAGGACTGTTCTCTCGAATTAATTCCCATAGCTTCCGCTGTGTATATAAGGTAGGTCTGAATTCCGTTTGAAAGGTTCGATGGAATGTGATAGATAACTTTTAAGGTACCACTTCTATCCACTTTGTGACCACTATCATCAATCAAATGAGACAGAATAGAACTTCTCATTGATTTCACTTGGCCTTTTCCAAACCATGAAGGAAGATGTTCAGTGATACATTCGTTGACCTGTCTTTTTGTTCTCTCTATATGGCTTTCTCCACAGAAACAGCTAAATTTGTCAATACACATAGAAATGCACAACTACGCAGCTTGTGTTTCGCTCGAGCATTCATAATAGGCATAACAGACTTTTGACTTGTGTACAATCTCCCCAAAGGTACACGATTACGCCTCCTAGCCACAGCTGAAGCTATAGTGATTAAGGGAGAGAGACCAGACCTATGTGTACAGAAGAAACTTATTCACTCTCTCTGTCTATCCTGGCCCACTATAAGGTCACCAGGATCATGATTTTTCGTATTATTATTATCATCAATTATTTTGCAACTATCCGGTCAAATCTTGATCACAGTTCATATGTATTATTATTATCATTTTGTGATATCATGTCTTTATTATCCATTTCTCCACCCAGTTTATTTCACCTCATTGTTACCCATAATTTTTGTCAACCTTTGTGATTTTATACTAAGCCTACCAATTATGTAACATCTTATTACAATTTACAATTTAGCCTCTTTATTTTATCATTAGACATTATCGGTCAGCCCTCACATTCAGTGTCCCCTTTGTTAATGTGTGTTTGTATGTATTTTCTGGTTATCGCATTTGTCTCACCCCAATGACACTTGTATTCTGTTGACTATGAAACAGTACTATATCACCCAATTGTTCATTCACACTTCATCACATTTTTCTGACTAAACACCCTATACACATTTGATACACATTTGACTATGTTAACTAATGGACTATCATCTCAACTTACACATGCACCCCAATACAGTTTCTGATATTATTTTCATTTGCCTTTATCGGCTATATGTACTCTATTATTCTGGATTTCTAAATGTAGAGCCTGAAGAAGAAGTTATCGAAAAGAATTGTTCGCTTAAAATCTTGTTTTGACATGTGTATATCCTTCTAGAATGCGAATATTTATTCATATAAGCAACCATGTGAATAACTTAATAACCTCTTCTACTTAGGTGTAATAAAATAATAGAAATCCGAAAAGCGTAGGTTTTTATGGTGTTGTAACTGAAATATTTGACTTACCACAATCTTCATCATCAGAATCTGACCTCCCTACTAGAAATATTTCCAAAAGTAATACAAAATTTTATTATTCCTGTGTTTGCACTGAATATCAAGTACACTGATGTAATTCCTCTCAGAATTATTGATTAAATTATTAAAAAAAAATAAACTGAAATACTTCAAAAGTATATTTGACAAAACGTACTCAGGTTTATCTTGTTATATTCAGGCTACCTAATTACCATGATATTTAGGCATAATAACACAGTGGAATTTCAGAAAGTATAATAACTAATCAGTCTTGCAGTCAAAACGTATTACTTACCACACTCTTCTTTAGGAGCATCTGATATCAATTGGGAAGTATTTAAAAATTCTTGTTACTACTTGTTTACACAGGTAATTCCAACAGATATTGCCAATCAAAGTATATGAGGTGAACCAAATCGATTAAGAAGTATTTATGTGATCCTCACAAGCGACTGGCCGTATTCAGGCAGTTAACCTGGAGTTCTAGCGGGAGCTGTGACAAGTAGGGTGCAGCAGGTTGAAGGTGACGTTGCGAAGTGGTCGCGTTATGTTGTGAATTGGCCGAAGTTGAAATTTATGGGTCATTGGGTCCAAGCGGCTTAAAGTTCTATAAGCTAGCTCGCCTTGTGACCGGAAGGTCCTAGGTCCGAACACTGGCCGTGGGTGCGTACTGATGAAGAGTCCCAAATTAGGATGGCTGAAACAACTTTCCAGTACTCCCACTCAGTTCCCAATAGTGCTCTAACTAATGACAGCTGGTGATGAAATCCTCCAACCAATCAAACAAAATCCCCATAAAACCAATACTAGAAAAACCATGAGTAATTTACCCTAATATTAACGCTCTATTAAAATATTCGATGATATTCATCTTCATTTCATATCCAAAAGAGGGTCAAACCTCTAACGTGCTTGAATTGTTATTTTAAGCCGTTTACATGCCAACACTATTAAAAAAGAAAGCTTCATTTTCAATGACTGGACTACATTGACTCCTAGCTTACAAATAAGACGACTTCACTTATTCGGGAAATTACATCAGCCAGCACCAATGGGCTGATAGCTGACGAAATCTCAGCACGGATACTCAAGATTCCTTTCAAATATGCCAGTTTACAACATCTCTGGTGTGGACATGATATCCGGCCAGCTGTCGACCGAAAGAAGTGTGTACTGCTCCACAGTCCTCTCCGTCTTCCTTTGTGGTTGGAAGTGAAGCATAGCCATTGAAAGTGGAAGACATGTAAAAGCCAGGTGTCTTTGATTATAGCTATCTCCTTTTTGTCGTTCGTGTTGGGTGCTATAACAGGATGAGTAATACTGAAGTTAAGCTTCAGTAATGTGCTAGGTAAGTTGGGGAAAACCAATCGACGAGGTTAAAAAGTTACGTCGATTGATATGGTTAGGACATGTGTTACGCATGCTAGAGTAGCCATTGCCTTTCTCGACGGGAAATGTTAGCTGACATAGGATGGGTCAGCTTTGAAAAGAGCCAGTTGTGGTCAAATCAAAACCTGGTTTCATCAGTCAATGAAATCCGAAATAGTCAGTTTAAGCCACGTGGGAGTATGTAAACTTCCTGTCTGTTTGGGGTCCTCATGATGGTAAGAACCAATGAAGGCTGGCGACAATTGATGATATGGCTCGAAATCGTCCTCAGTGTCTGGAGCAGATGCATCCACTCCTTGTGACTTATAATACCCAATTTAACTATACTGTTCTTCGATACTACTGTAACAACAGAAGACAAGTCCCAGGCAACACATCGTTTATGAAGGAAATCAACACATATTTATAGATTTTCATGTACATTATTACTTATTATTATTATTATTGCTCAGTTGGGTTCCTAGTGGAACATAGGGCTTCAACTGCACGTTTCCACTTGCTTTTATCTTCTGCCGTACTTTTCACCTGCATCCATGTTACTTCATACTGTTTCAACTCCTCCTCCTCTTCACACGATCTCCTCCATGTCGCCCTTGCACTGACGTCACACTCACCGCTTCTCTTTCGGGTTCCACTCGAGGGCCTGACGCGCGGGCAATGTCACCCAGAGGCCTCCTCAGCGAGTGTCCAATCCATCTCCACTTTCTCCTGCATATTTGTTGCTTGGCGACCGGTTTTTGTTTTAATTGTTCCCACAGTTTCTTGTTGGTGATTCTGTCCGGCCCGGCCATCTGATCTTCACTATAGAGCGAAGACAGTTAGTTGTTGATAAAGGTCTGCAAAAGGCTGTTGGAAATATTCTTTGTGACCCACCCGCCCGCCAAGTTTCTGATCCGTAAAGAAGAAGTGCCTGACTCGACGTTTGTATTGAAAATCCGACCGAATTTTGTTGTTGATGCTGGCTGAGTGACGAAGATTTCCAGATTGGTTTCAGGTTGATGAATGTGTTTCTCACCTTCCCGATTCTCGCTCGATTTGACGTACTCGTCTGTTCCGACTGCCTGTAGTTGGGACAATACTCCCTAGATAAATGAATGAAGTGACCTCTTTCAAATCCCTCCCATTGATGATGATTGGTGCTGGATATTGCTGTTGGTGTTGTTGTTGGCTGGTTATTTTCATAACCTCCGTCTTGTCTATGTTCACTTGGAGTCCTGTTTTCGTCGGCTGCTTATTCGACCAGTTAGTCGGTTTTCACTTGTAAGTCTTCGATAGTGTGTGACATCAAACATGAATCATCCACGCGCGAAATCCAGGTCTTCTAGGTTCTTCACGTCTGTCTGTCCACGATATCCCTCTCTTCTCGTTTCCCACTGTCTGACGCATAATCCAGACAACCCTAATTAGGAATATCATTGGTGATAGGTAATAAACACCCTTGTCTGACTCCTGTGTTTACTCCAAATGCTTCGCTGAGTTTTTCGTTGTGGATCACATGACATGGGCCGTTGTCGTATAGCTGTTGAATAAGGTTGATGAATATTGTATTTTGTATATTTTGTATCATGCATGATTCCTCACACTGCCACTACAAACAACCGCATTAGTACTGACAAAAAAAAAACAAACCTGAAATGTTTATCTTATGATTGCTTAGTGTTGTTCAATCAAATTAACTGATCATCTTGGCCATAAACATTTTTTTTTAAGAACATCTCATAATTTCCCGTATGATTATAGCTGTTACTGTTCACCACGCATACACATATCGTAGCTTCCACTAACTAATACTGAAATATTTTTTTTTCATTATTTGTGTTCGTCTTCTTTTTTACTCAGTATTTTTATTTGCATTTTTTTTGGTTATTTCTGTTTCTTTTTTTTGGTTCTTATTATATTTATTTTTTTTTATAATACTCCTTTTAAATGTACGATGAAATTAGATGCAATATTGTAGATATGTGCTGAAAATTCCACACTGTACCACAAGTACTGTTTCTGGAATAAAGCGAAATTGTTATGTTATGTTATGTTATGTTATATTTGGGGTAGACCATAGTACTCGAGTAATTTCCAAATTACTTCACGGTCAACGTTGTCGAAGGCCTTCTCAAAGTCTATAAAGTTGAGGTAGAGGTTGATTGCCATTCCGTGCTTTGATGATGCGTAGAGTTGCAATTCGGTCAGTACATGATTTGCCTTTCCTGAATCCAGCTTGTTCTGGTCGGAGTTCTGTCTCCAGTGCGTCCTTTATTCTCTCCAGGATGATGCGACTCAGGATTTTACTTGGCGTCGACAGGAGCATGATTCCTCGCCAGTTCTTGCAGAGAGTCCTAAGTCGCCCTTCTTTGGTAGTTTCACGAGGTAACCTTTCCTCCAGTCAGTAGGCACCTTTCCCTCCTTCCAGACCTTTTGCAATAATGGAGTCAGCATGTCTCCTGTAGTCTCTGGGTCCGCTTTCAGTGCTTCAGGGGGTATTCCATCTGGTCCGGCTGCTTTTCCAGCTTTCAGAAGCTTGATTGCATTCAAGACTTCAGCTCTCGTTGGAGGATTGGTGTCAACTTGCAGTTGTTGTGCGCAGTTGTTGGTATTTCTGGACGGGTTGCAGGTGATGGTCGGTTCAAGAGTCCTTTGAAGTGATCCGCCCATTGTTTAATCTGTTTTTCTTCCTTGGTAATGGGCTTCCCTTGGCTGTCTTTTATAGGTTTCGCTTGTGTTGGTCTCTTCCCGGATAGAGATTTGGTTATCTGATATAGTGTCCTCAGGTCCCTTTTGCCTGCTGCCTTTCAGCTTCAGTAGCTAGATTGTCGTAGAATCGTCTTTTGTCCTTCCTAGCACTCTTCTTCACTTCTTTGTCCAATGCTTTGTAAGTTGAGCTCAGCGTCTCCTTCTCCTGTCCGTCCTTGCATTGAATCATTTTCTCTTTCACCATTCTCTTCTCTTCTATTAATTTCCAAGTGTCCGTTGAGAGCCATTCCTTGTCTTGTCTCTTCTTTCTTCCTAGAACCGTTGAACACGTTTCGTTGAGAATCGCCTTCAGAGACTTCCAATGTTCTTCCACGCATGATTCTTCAGTGATGTCGCGTAGTGTTTCCTGCTTTGCTCTGACAGTTGCAGTGAAAGTGTCTTTTGTGGTTGTGTCCTTCAGTAATTGAGTGTTGAACTTGCATTGTGGCCTATCCCCAGCTATCCTCGAGGCTTTTAGTTTCACCTTGAAAGTCCCTTGTACTAGATAGTGGTCTGAACCCACATCTGCTCCTCTCCTTGACCTTGTGTCCAGTAGGCTCCGTCTCCACTTTCTTGAGATTGAAATGAAGTCTATCTGGTGACACCAAACACCAGATAGACTTCATTTCAATCTCAAGAAAGTGGAGACGGAGCCTACTGGACACAAGGTCAAGGAGAGGAGCAGATGTGGGTTCAGACCACTATCTAGTACAAGGGACTTTCAAGGTGAAACTAAAAGCCTCGAAGATAGCTGGTGATAGGCCACAATGCAAGTTCCATTTGGTGAAATCCATGTCGTCTTGTGTATATCCTTGTGTTTAAAAACGCTGCCACCAATCACCAAATCATTGAAGGCGCAGAAGTCTGAGAAGAGTTCACCATTGTCGTTCATTTCACCGAGGGCCTCACGACCCATGGTGAGTTCTCTTCCTGTGTTGTCTCCTCCCAGCTTCGCATTCATGTCGCCCATCAGGATTTTGATATCACCATTTGGGACGTTGTCCATTGTTGCTTGTAGTTGTCGGTAGAACGCCTCTTTCTTCTCTTGTTCTGAGACGTTTGCAGGCGCATAGCATTGAATGACTGTAACTTTCCTTCCTTTTGAGTTGAACCTGGCTGTCACTATCCTGGAGGTGATTGGTTCCCACTGCATGAGAGCTTTGACTGCCGTTGGTGACATCATGATGGCCACTCCCTCGGTGTGCTCGTGGTTTTCCTCTGGGTGGCCGGAATAGATTACTGACTCTCCAGTTGGTAGTTGGCACCTTCCAGTTCCGTTCCATCTGCTCTCTCAGATTCCAGACACTTCTATTCTGTACCTTCTCATTTCAGCGGCTATCTGGTCAGCCTTTCCAGTTTCGTACATTGTACGAACATTCCAGGTACCCATCCTTACTTTTGCTTTCATCGAAAGAAGGCACATCGACTGACTGGCTTCCCGAAGGCTTTCATCAGCCTGCGTCATTTGACTTCCCGATTTTAGCAAAAAATAAGGCTATTGTTTATGTATTTAGAATTTTTAGTATATTTATTCGTTCAAGCTTCTGTAGCGATTTGGTTGTTTTGTGGTGAGAGCAGGCCGTGAGAAAATATGTACAAGGCTGATTTAACAACCAATCACAGCAAAGTCAACGTGGCAAAATATGATTCGCAGATAGAGAACTCTATTTGTCGAGGAATCCCGAAACAACCAATCCGAAGCCTGCGTTTGTGTGCCTAACTTCTGATAAACAACCAATCAGATGACTGCGCTTGTCTACTTGCATAAGCTGTAATAATATATGTGAAATATATATAAATACGTGTTGATTTTCATAATAACACGATTTGTTGCCTGGCCCTTGTCTTCTGTTGTTACAGTTTTACGGGGGTGGAGTTGCTAGCACCACGCTCCAACCCTCCATCTTTATCCGGGCTTGGGACCAGCTAGAAAACTAGCAAGCTAGTAATCTGGTGAGGTTTTTCAGGTGCATATTATAGATTACTGTTAGCAGAAAAACACAGTCTTCTTATTGGTTGATTCTCATTGAAAGTTAACCTTTCATTTCTTTGTGGCTGTTTCTTGAATGTCAGATCATCTATATGCTAACTGTATCCGCTTACACAAAGGCTTTGTTCTCATTTTTCTCACGAACAATATTAGGAATATAAACACTGACGTGAATTACTGTCTTCCAACTTTGACTAGCAGCAAAACTACTATTCTTTTTGCCTCATATATCTGTTTGACGTCTCTATTTTGCATTTCATCTCACTTTCTTCTCTTACTTTGTGTGCTGCACGAATTGTGGCGACTCGAACTGCAGCACATTTGTGCAAAGTTCTACGCTGAAACTAGTCAGTCAATCATTTCTAATGACTTACTTTCCCATTTTCTATATAAGTATACTTTGATATAATGCAATGGCGAATATGACACTTGTAGACATCATGGAATAAGACAGTAGTTAAATTCCTCAGGAACACGTGAATCATTAAATGCTTGGAAATCACTCCTGTTTAACATAGGGTTTCAAGTTCGAGCTTATGAATTTTCGATAGTAGTGGTGTTACTTTTTTAGTGTGGGATTGAAAGCTTCACGCTAAACCTTCCTTCTTCGCCAGGCTTGCTCAAGCTGCGCATGGTTTATGAGACAGGTAGCCAGGAATCAAATCCCGGCGTGGCCGAGGCAGGCATTCTACCACTCAATCAACTACGCATGTAGCTAACTTAGAGCTGTTTGAATTAAGCGAGAATAACAGTGGTTTGTGCAGAATAATGTGGTACCATCATTTATTTTGTTGGCTTCTCATCAGCTTAACTGCTTACAACCTAAATAAATTATGAGGCTTAGTGCAGAAACGTTTTAACATACTTGCAAATTTTACATGTTGTCAGTTGACAGAAAATTCCACAATTAGTGATGAACAGTGCTCAGAAAATTGCACTTATATAGTTTTTACACAGGCAGTTCAAGTTAAAACAAAATAAATGTATGCATATAATGGTAAAGGAGTTACATAATAAAGATGAGATGTGCGTTAGATGCATAGTGACTAATAAGTTAGATAACAATGTACTGAGTTGAACTCAAGTCATAGAAACAAGAAACAATCAAAATTACAGATTATAAAAGGGAGGGTGAGGTTAAAGACAAAGATTACGTAATTAGATGAGAGAAAAAAGTCATCCAGTTACCAAGGCAAAGAAAGACTAATAACTGCTTCTTTCTGAACACATAGATCTGGTTTCAAGCGTTTGATGGAAATTGCTTCGGCAAACTTGAGGAGAATAGAGCTCCTTTGTCTACTGATAATTTTGAAGGATTTCTGGATTTCAACCTCATGACCCGTGTCGAGGAGATGTCTGGTAATAGCGCGATTATAAGAGTTTGTTCCCTTGAGACGTAGGCTTTCCGGCACATGTTCAGAAGATCGGAGGTGTGCCCTTCTTTCTGTTCTCCCAATGTAACTGCTCCCGCAGATGCACGTAAATTTTTATACACAGTTGGAGTTAACATGAGAAGGGTCTCTGTCGACTTTTGACTGCACCAAAGAGCATGCTGTTTGATGGACGGGAACCAACTTAGTTGCAGGATAGGCCCTGGCTAGTGGCGTTCTCAGTCGTCTGTTGACCATTTCTGCAATGTCTTCACCTTTTAAATCTAGTCGAATGAAGACAGGCTTTTCTTCAACTGTGATTTGTTTGGTATTTGAGCCTTTACATCTTCCATATTTGTTAATGAATCTTTGAGCATAACCGTTGTTTTTCAGCACCTTTCCGAGATTCGTAAATTCTTCCTCTAGTTTCTCAGGAGAGCATATTCTCCTCGCTCTATAGTACAGAGTCTTGACTAGTGCTCGTTTATAACTATTTGGACAAAAACTATTAAAATGTATGTATTGTCCATTTCATGTGGGCTTTCGGCAGATTGACCTCTGGAGACTACTGTCTTCTAGGCGTTGCATGGCGACGTCAAGGAAATGGAACTTTCCATCATTTTCATGTTCCATATTAAATACAATATTTGTATGTGCGTTGTTGAATAGTCTGAGTAGGTAAGAGGCATGACTTTCGTTGTTGCATACTACAAATGTGTCATCGACATATCGATAATAGGAAGTTGTTTGATCAATTGCATGCTTCAACTTTGTTTTCTCAAGGTTTGACATAAAGATATCTGCTAAAACAGGGCTAAGTGGACTGCCCATAGTTACACCATCTATTTGTCGGTAAAGAGTGTTGTCAAACTGGGATTGTACACCCATGGTACACAATAGCAGTAGGCGTATTTTGAGCTGGTCTGGCAAGTGTATCTTCAGGGATAACAAGTCGTATATAAAATAGAAAGAAGGTAAGGAGGTTAGAAGTGGTACTCTGCGTTCGTCAATTAAAGTGCTCTTATGTACAACAAAAGTAAAACTTATCATTTAGATAACTGGTTTCAATACTCAATGTTTATTATACATATATGCATATTCTTCCTTACGTGTTTTGGCGCATACAAATAAACCTGAAAATAAAACGTTGCAATATGGGATAAGAATTATTGATAACTTATATTCAAGTTGTAGTCAGCTGGGTAACCATCAGTCGCAAGCGGAACCTGATAATATCTCTTGAGACTAGAATCCGTAGTAGAATATGCAGCCTCTAGTCAGTAGAAGAAAAGATCACTCTTGAGAAAGTCAAAAGATGCCTTCCGAAAACGTTAGGCTACCATATGCTTTGCTCCATCGAGTCCTTAGAGATTCAGGTGGAAAATCCTCATTTATGTACACACAGAAGAAACTTCTTCATCCCCACCTTCTACTAATGGGTATAATTTCGAGTTCTACTACTTTGTTATTAATGCTTTTTCGGAATCTTTGTATGACATCTTAATAACATCTTTTTCTAAACAAACCCTTTATTTACTCTTTCTACCTGTTACATAGTTTTACTTTTGGGGCAAGTGTCTCCATGCTGTTTCATTAACATCCTTTTTTCGTGTCTTCCAATATTGCGCGACCCTTGTCTTCACTTTCCCCCCCCACAGTTACAGTCTGATCTTCATCGGAATTTTTGTGAAACATTTTGGTGACATAAACAAGAACCCTAATTAATTTTCATTTTTGTTTGACAACCCAAATATATACACACACACAACGGAATTATATGTAAATGTGACTGTGCAGCTAAGTGAATGAATTCGCAGGCGGAAAGACACTCCTTCCTGAACTTTCCATTCTTATATCTATAAATTTTAACTAGCCAATCTTTTCAAGTATTAGTTTGTAGAGATTTTATGTTTCATTGGTTAGAGGATTTCATTATGAACTGATATCGGTTAGGAAACCGCTGGAAAAACTGAGAGTACTGGACAGCCATTTCATCCTAGTTTTCGACTCTTCACCATATACATCCACCGCTAGTATTTGAACCCAGGACCCTCCCATCACAAGGTGAGCTAAGATGAAACAGCTGTCCAGTACTCCCAGATTTTCTAATGGTTCTCTAACCGATATCAGTTGATGATGAAATCTTCCAACCAATCAAACAATCACTGTCATGACCTCTTTTAACGTACAAATGTTTTTCAGAAACTAAACAAATTAAATAAACTTTCGCTGATGAAAAATAAGACATTTAACCACCCGAAAGCCAGTCCAGTGAACTCGAAACAACATCACTTAATCATAAATAAAAACCATAATAAATAACTCACAACGTTGTAGAAATGATGGGATATCTAGATGGTTTAAAAATTTAATTAAATCCGGTCAAATTATTCAATACATTAAAGATAGAGTGAAACATTGATAGATTCTAATATCTGAGTAGTTCAAAATTCAGCCAGCCTAACTTTTAATGCTCAATACTTGGGATTTGATTAAATATATACATTTGACATACCGTCATTTGAATTATCCCAGTTAATTTTCACCTCTCTTCAAGGAAACGATCTTTTGCAATTATAGAAAATCTTGGTTTTGATGTAATTGTGTTCTCTCAGTTGGATAATTATTTTGCGAAGCTTTCATCTCCCTTCTAGGCAACATCTTCAGCGCATACTTTAATTTGAAATGAAGTGAGCTTTTAGATTTCTCCACCTCTCCTGGTTACTTTGAACGTGATTGTTTGTTTTCGTGTGTTTTCACACTTTCTAGGCTATTTGTATTGGAACTGATTGTTTCCCTGACTTGAACTTTCACCCTTTGTATGTGAGATTTCTTTTTTGTCGGTTTGTAATTTTTGACAATCTGAGTATGTCTGTTGACCGACGATTTACTGAAATACCAGACCTCTAAAAATTCTCTAGCATTCTTAGTGTTTCCTCTATCTAATATTTGAACGCTGATTACTCCAGTCGAATTTATTTCCGTGGTCGTCTGTATGCAGTGAGATGATATCAGGGAGTGGATATCACGTCTTTTGACGGCTAACTTATGTTCGTGGATACGAAGACGAAGGGGACGTCCACTTTGACCAATTTAGTGTTTATCGCAGCTGTTACAATTTATTTTGTAGACGATGTTGTCTTTATCTTCTTTCGTTGTGGGTCTTTTGGTTGACATAGAAGTGAGTAGAGTGATTTTGTTGGTTTGTATGCGACGTCAATCCCTCATCAAAGTTTGAAGATTCTTGCAGTGATTTCTTATGTGTCTTTTACATATAATGGGGCGATTTTCTTTGTGCTTTCCTTGGAAGCCTTTGATTTGATAGGTTGACTTTCGGGTGCAAATTTTTTGATAAAGTTTCATGGATATTCATTCTTTTGAAAGACGTCCATGGTGTAACTTCCTTGCAATTTTCCTAAAATGAGAGCGCTGCAATGAGTTCTGGATCTCTTAAATAGTGTTTGTATACAATTCCTTTTTTGTGCTATTAGATTGCTCCTATATATATGGCTTTTGAATTGGAAACACGTTGCTAGACATAAGTTTATGCATTCTTTCCAACTTGTATTGCATTCTGGTTAGTTGTGTGGGGTGTTCGTCGTTCCTGAGTGATTGCTCCGTGTTCGTTTCTGCAAGTTTCTGTCCATTAAAGATATATATATATATATATATATTGAGGTGACGTCAAAGAAGACCATTATTTCTTTGTCACCTATGTGTATAGCTGATTTCATGGAGTGATCTCAGGAATCCGTTAGTTGTCTTAATTTTCTGTGTAGCTCTATGGACACATTGTATGTTGAGTTCCTGGGAGTTTGCGTATTTTCAGCCTGCCGTATAATTGGTTTATTTCACCATTTATGATTACAATTAAACAGCTGCAATTACGAAATCTCTTTAAGCATAAGGTTAACTCAAACGTTGTGAACCTGTAAGATGTCAAGCAGACTTGACTTGAAACATTTAAACGGCTTGTTTCGGCTTTTTCAATGGAAAGCTTTCAAATAAAATGCAGTTAAATACAGTAACCAAACTACAACTCGCAATCCGAATAAACATAATGCTTGACTTACCGTCACCACAAATGGTTCCACCTTGAAAGCAGAAATTAATTGCTTTATTGGGAGTTTAATTAGTATAACACATAGATGGGGATCCTAAATTAATTCCTCTTTCTCTAAGCGTCTTCTCCTTGAAAAAATATCTTTAATTATCAGGACAATGTTACTAATGATGTAACCATCAGTAGTGCATAAAATCAGGGTAAAAATATAGGCAGTTCAGTAAGTTTCAAAATTATCAGCACTAATCCATTACCTAATAAATAGTTAGTGTTCTGCATCTGATTCCAAAAACCTTTTGACCATGATTTTTCGTTCGTCGAAAACGCTTTCATCACTAGCTGATGTTACCAGAGGACAACCGTTTTCACAGATGATTTTGAGGACCACATTTGTCCGGATTTCTCACAAGAACACAAAGAATGTCCACATCTTAGTCAACCATTAAGAGGTAATGAATTCGTTTGTAAATACTGGCACTGAATACTGTGACTAAGATAGCGGACTGCCATCATTGACATCCAAAAATATGCGATAAGTGAATTTTTGGCCGAAGCTTAAGCTTTTTCATGCATGTTAACTTTTGTCTGTAGTGGAAACTACTGATTCCACAGATCAAGCGATCAATGAAGAAAACACGATAAGTATCGAATACTTCTCCAAAACTGACTTTTATTCGTTTGATGAATTTACATTCAGTTTTACAAATTTTGGTTAAGATGGTGTACTCTGTTCTAGACTATATCTGTATAATGTAGAGAATTTTCAGTTACCGAAAATACCCACTGAGTCATGTTGAAAAAAAGAAGACAAATTCAGCGAAGAAAATGCTTCTTTATCGACCAAATCATCTTCACAGGCTGTATAGTCGTATTTATATTTGCCCAAAAATGTATAGTAGTCTATTAGTGAGCGACAGGTGGTTTACATAATTGATACAACTACTTAGAAGTGGCTTTAGAAGTAAACATAAAAGCTGTAAATTACTTAGCACTCAACAACGGAACAAGAGAAGAAAGGATTACTAGCTAAGTTCTTGAGCACTTGGTGATTACAAGCCATGCATCTTCACCACAGTTGTCATTCAAGATTATCTACAAGGTGAGACCAAATAGTACAAACGGTATCAGGTTTCGGCAGTTGTGTATGGCGGGAGTGTTGGCGATTCGTCAATCCAACCCCGAACTTTGTATACAGAAAACTTTTGTCCAGTATCTTAATTTGTCTTGGTTTTAACCTCTTCATTAGTCTTTCTCTGTAAATTTTTTATTTTCAATTTTAGTGATTATTTTGCTTTTACTATAATTAATCAATTCACCACCATTACTCTCATATGTTTCTTTTGCATATTTTCACACCTGATTTACACTTGTTTACACTTGAACACTCAACTACGTCTATTCTCACTCAATAACAATTTTAACCTGATCAAATTTCTACCCATATTTTCCTTTGTGCCGTTGAATACTACGTAACCTACAACTTTTATTTTTACTTTTGAAGCCACTTCTGAGTAAGTATATCAAATATGCAAATACGACTGTACAAAATATGAAACTGATTTCGTCGATAAAGAAAATTTTCTTCGCTAATTTGTCTTTTAAATTCTTCAATTTTCAGTTAAATTTATGACATAACAGTTTCTTATTGTTCAGGATTTTCAAGTAGAATAGTAAGTGACAGTAGATTGTGTGACACAGTGCTACCTGACTTTAAGAATATTTCTTAGTTTACCTCGTTTGTGAAATGAAAAATGTTCCTTTAAAAGACAAATGAAAAAAGTGCTGAGGTACATTTTATGAGACCCGAAGATATAACTGAATGATTGCAGGTAGTTAGTTGTATTTTTCTGGCAATGGCAGTTTGCACAAAAAATCTAAGGAAGAGTTATGCCATACATCGGATAGGTTGCCAAACCCGATTATGCTTTTCTTCAATTTTGTTAGCAACCTGAGAATCAGTAAGTGACAAACATTTAAAAGAGACGCCAGAACAAACAATGCCCTAAGAGTTTATGTTCCTATGGATTAAAACAAAGTGTACGCCAGAAATAATAATGAGTGGAGAGTTTAGTAGCTCAAGTTTCAAGCAGACTGCCTTAAATCAATGCACAACAGGAAATTCCCTTTGCGAGTGATCCATCCGAATGACACACTACTAAACTGGTGTGACTACAGCTTTTGTCACCCTAAAATGATTGCTATTGTGAATTTTCAGGTTTATACATCTTTGATTATAGTATACTAATTGTCACATTCACAGAGTCTGAATGGTAAGTATGCTCAAATTCCTGTAAAGCAACACCCGGAAACTGACCTACTTCTCACTAGTGTTCACTATATGATGAAGACGCATCTTCAACAGTGACAATACTTGGTGGTCTTGCTATATGTTGCGAAATAGCATAAGTTAGAATTCACGGATTAGCCATTAGATTCCATCCCAGTAACTGGATGGTCAACCAGCTTGCCTTGCGATTAAATGGTCCTAAGTTCGATTCCCAGTAGGTGGGCGCGTACTACTGAAGATTCCCTAAGAAAGAGAACGAAAAAGCCGTTCAGCGCTCGATGGTGGTCTTCAGTGGCTCTCTAACTGTTATCAGTTCTCGATTAAACTTCAAATCGGTCCAATCCCCACAAAGCAACACTTGAGAATAGTAAGTAAACTACTGGCTAGAGTAGAGCTTAAATGAACTCAGACTCAAAATGTTAAGCATGGTATGCATAATAGACGGTTTACAACTAACTTACACATGTAGTCATTCTGAGCTGAAAATATGACAGTAATGTTATGCAATCTTAGATCATCCAGTTATCTGCGCATATAAAAATTATTTTAATCAAGCAATCTAACACAGAGAATTTCATACAAGTTTACGTGAACAGTTTAAAGAATGCTTTAATTCACTATTTTGTCTTCTAGTGACTTGGGAAAATAACATCATTACTTTGTTGTAGCATGACTGGAAATCCAATGGGATATCCGAAAAAGTGAATAATGTATGTCTTATGACCTTCGATTTCCTACTGGATTCCGTAGGAGCAAGTCATGCATCGGTCAAATTGCAACGCGACGAATCATCACTGAGCAATGCTTGGAATTGCAGTCAGCTCCTTACACCAACTTCATTGACTTTGAAAAGACCTTCAACATCGCAGCGTCGATTGAGTGGTGATTTGGCAACTACTTTTACTAGTACGGGGTGTCACCAATAACTATAAACAACATCCAACAGTTGTACGATAAAGCTGCATGCCAAGTAATCCACAGCGGGAAACTCAAGGATTCCTTCGAAGTGAAAACGGAAGTAACACAAGCTGGCTGCCTACCATCTCCTATGACTTTCCTGATTTCGGTAGAATTGGTAATGTGACAGACATCGGGCAGTGAGGAGAAAGGCATTAAATGGACCCATACAAAGAAACTTGGAGGATCTGAACTTCGCCGATGACGATATATTTCTGATTTTCTACAAACTGGAAGATATGCAAATGAAAAGCATCAAGTTGGCAAGAAACATCCAGAAAGGATAGGACTTCTTGTGAACACAGAGAAAACAAAGGTGACAAAGATTTCTGACCAAAAGGGACAGCGACAACAACAGACGACAACCAGCATAAATGGGATGATGTCTAAAAGAAGCAATATCCTTTGCCCATCTACCTGAGAAGCATCGTCTCAGCTACGGGCGGACGGAACTGATGAGGATATGAAAGGGATGATCGGAAAAGCCAAACAAGCTTTCACCACTCTCAAGTCTGTGTCGAGATCAACAGAACTAAGCATGAAAAATAAGATCCGGATTTTCAACTCCAATGTGAATTCAGTGCTACTTACTATACGGATCAGAGACTTGGCGCCGCACAGCGTCACGAAGGGCACTTCGAACAAACTGCACACTTTCATCATCAACAGCTGTCTTCGCTCAGTAATACTGAAGATCAGATGGACGGCCAGAAAAGATCATCGATAGAAAGGTATCTCTGACAATGATGAACCAACCAACCCAGCCGACTGTGCAAGAAATATTTATGAAGAAATGGAGGCGGACTGGTCACACCTCAGAAAAAACTGTCAGATGACATCGCGTGTTTGGCCATTGCTCGAGTGGGACCTGAATGGAAGGCGGCGGGTTAGCTGGTCGTCAGTGCTAGGGCGACATGAAGGAGGAGGTGATGCTAAGAGAAGATGAAAGCATGTGGGCAGACGTGGAATCAGTTGAAAACATTGGAAGAGAACGAAACGCAATGGAGACGTGTGACTGAAGCCCTATGTTCCTCTAGGAATTAAAGAAACTATAATATAGTAATTATACTTAAGTGCAGCTGACCCTGCGCTCACTCCAGTTCTCTAAATCTACATGAAATCTGCAAGTGAATGTCAAACAGAACTAGTAATTTTAAGAGAAATGCAAAGATCCAGTAAAAAATGGTTAGCTGAAAACGTTCAAAGTTTACAATGGTACCAAGATAGTTGACAAATAATTCCTCTAAATCCCAAGGTGGATCTGATATTATCATTGATGACAACTTAATTCGGCACATGGATTACTTGAGCTACTGACGTGCATTACTATAATCTCTAATTTAAAATCAGTTGTCTGGTGGTTTCTAGGTAAAGAATCCAGAATTATGAATGACCTGAGTGCAAAGAGATCCAATTGATGCGTTACAGAAGTGAATTATTTGAACGAATTTCTTATATTGACAGAGAAAAATGAAGATCCTAGTGACCACATGAACAACACTCCACAAAACACAATGCATACTTGACCAGAAAGGATTATCAGTAAAAAACTCTGAGGACTAACTAGCCAACAGCTATTCCTCAGCAGATATACGGAAGAAAATAGAGATAGATTGGATGCACTCTGATGAGGCTGTTGACTGACATCCGAGCTCTAATCAGGCTCTTTCAGTGGGAGCTAATTGAGAAACGGATAGTTCTGACTCCACAGAAGATTGTGTTAGGATCAGATGAAAGCTTAAAGAGAATCGTGGAACCAACTGAAGAGAACCTCAAAAAGGCAGGAGAGAATCGATATATGGTGTTAACGCCCTGTACCCTATTCAAAACTCAGGAGCATAATAATAACTATTCGGGCAGAAGAATAATTTCATTCTCACTTTTTTGAAATAAATGTGTGCTTCCGGACAGTCTGACAGTATTAGTATTATGATATCTGTTTCTTTGATGACGAACGTTCTTATTTACTGAACAAGTGAATCCCACCGTAAGCATTTATTTAGTTCAGTTAGAATAAACCAATATAACGTTTAATATTGCACAGACACTGAGAAACAGGCGAATACACTTAGGAATGAAAGTTTCAACTGTAAAAATAATGTTTACTAAACCAATGCTAAGTAACTTACTAATCAATTCACAGTTGATTCGACCTAGAAAAATGTTAATTCATTGCAAAACAAATCCGTATTTTTGATAAAAGTATAAAACTTGGGCATTGTGGTAGAGTATAATTTCATTTTGGATAAGACTTTATTTTGATAAAGTGTCACACAGTGTTTCACGTTAATATTAACTGATGACCACGTTTCGAGCACAAATTATTACTGCTCATAATTATATCAAGCTACTCACACAACGTTTTCTTTCATCTATACGCATGTGTGTTAAATTGACCAGATATCTGAATAAAAATTAGTATGTGATAATAGACATACAGAAAGAATAATATGAGAGTTATTGATCAATTACAATCAGATGGGAAATAAAACGAGTGTTTTTTATAGTCATAATAAGTTGCTTGTTAGTGTGCTGTTATGCACTTGAATTGAAATGGAATTTTAAGATTATTTATTATCCTCTTCTGATTTAACTGGTGGTAATAATATCTTCCATATCTTTGGTATTTGCACGGAGTCATTTCTGCTGCATGTGCTGGGTGTAGACTCGATGAACAAGGGTTCAGTAATCAACCTATCTCTCTCCACCTATCTAGATTACTTTTTAAAATTTTAACCCTCTCCCACCCTATTGTGTGACTGTGTGTTAATGAATACAGTAAAAAGTGGTTCTGAGCTTTTTTCTAAATAATATATCATCTCGGCGTCAACCATTGGTATCTTAGCTAAACTCTTATGTTCCGATCTACTAGTTTGACCCACATAGTTGACCTCACTCACAGTCATTGCAAGGTATTTTGTAAATTATATTACTTTGTTTAGTTGGATCCACCGGGTCTTTTAGCCTGCAGAGCTTGTCCTACCTAAGTAAGTCTGTAGGTTTGAATGCCACCCTAATTCCTCCTTTATTAAGAATCCTATTACTTAGGGTCCCAAATGTTCCCTCCTTATGTGGTAGAACTGTATATGCCTTATATTCTCTCTTATTTATGTTATCATTACTAGTTTCACAATTATTTTTATTTGGCATTTGTCCTTTTCTGATCTTCCTAATAAATTTTGCAGGATAGTTATTTAACACCAACGCTTCTTCTATATGTTTCATTTCATTACTTAAGTATTTTCTTGAACTACTTAGTGCTACTGTTCGGTTTGTTAGACACTTCACTAAGCCTGCCTTTACGGACGACGGATGAGATGAGTTAAAGTCTAAATATCTATTAGAATGTATTGACCTTTTTGTAAAGTCCAATGTGTAGTTTACCTTCTACTATTCGTTTTATTTTACAATATTGATTTTTATTCACATATCTGGTCAATTAAACACACATATATACAAATGAATGAAAAGATTGCGTGAGTAGCTTAATATGATTATGAGTGGCAATAAATTGTGTTCGAAACGTTATCAGTTAATATTACTGTGTAACAATGTGTGACTTATCAAAATTAAATCTTATATAAAATGAAATCCATATTGCCTATATGAATCAAATAGCCATTGGACATATTCTCCAATGTTTCTAAAATGAATCGCTCCCTCATGACCATTAAAACTAGTCATTGCAAGAAGTCTAAGCCAACCCCAATGTGCCATATTTCTAGTAAGAGGTGAACAATGCTGAAGACAATGAGGTATAAATATTCTTATGTACTTCAGTATGATCTTCCCGGCTGATTGATTAGGCCGGAGTGCTTGGCCTCTGTTAACATGTCGGTTCCTGGTGTGGATAAATTAAGTTATAACTTATACCTGTTGCACAAAATGTGGCTCTCGTGTCTAAATTGGTCTGTTCTATAACTCTGTGCCGTTTCAAACGCTGGACACTGGGTTCGACCCCCAATGAGAACACTATCACTGACTATGGAATGCAAGTGCATCCAAATGGCCAGGCCCAACTAGGTAGAAATGGGCATTTTAAATCCTACCACTATTGGACACCCGCCAAATTACTTCATATTAATGGTCTTCTTTGTGTTTGCGCCAGGAAAACCTATCACTGGAATGACTGTATTGACTTAGATCAATAATTCTGGAGAATCTAAGTGAAGAAATGAGCACTTGTGCCAGGTATATATAGTACTGTCTGCATGTTACACTGAGGTTTGATATCACCATAATCATTAGTGACCCAAAGGATATCTTCTTCTAAACGGTCATTTCTTGAACTAAACAACTAATTGTATAGTATTTATAAATACCTAGACAAAGGTCACTCACTAGAACCATATCACACCTGTTTAATCATGCCAGAAGCCTACTATTCAGTCACTTCTACTATAATGGTAACAATTCTGTTGATCTGACTTAACTTTTGCTTGTTTACTTGTTTTTCTAACTACTTAAAACTCTTGTATTCCTTTAAAACACTTGCGTAATTCCGTATTTTATTTTGTTTCCATGTACACCTTGAGCATAACTCTTTCATCAAACCGTCCATGTTATTACGTAACTCCACCAAAAACTTGCTAACTGTATTGTCGTTTGACAAAGTTTATGTATACACACATACAAAATAAACCATATATGCGCCGTTGTACAGCTCTGAAAATGAATTCACCGAAAAGAGACTCTTCGCTGAACTATTGATCTTTACTTTACTATCTGACTGTTGACTGCTTTATTTTGGTGTGCTTATTACTGCACAATCATTTACAAATAACATACTTAATGACTCCAAACCATACAGTGTATAGGCGGATGTCATTCACTTTCATAATTTTAACATGATACCATATGAAAAATAAACTTCAACATGCACGTACAATTCGTTTCAGTTAGATTTGCCCCTGTAATAGAAATAGACGATGTCATATTTAAGAAAAATTTAATCTAACCTTATGCTATTCATCGTAAATAGGAGATTTCTTATAAATATAATGACTCTGAGAGCGCTTTCACAATCATTGAATTCCTCAGAATTGCAGTGAGCTTGGAAGAATGAAGAATTTCAAGAGCCTAAATTACTTCCTCTTAAAGTCGTTATAACTGTAAGCATTTACTTCATGATTCAAGAAGAATAAAAAATATTTTAAAAACGGACGCAATAGACACCAAGTACTTCGTGGCTTTCAGTGGTGCTCTAAGTGAAGGTAAATATTTGAATTTATGGTGGCGTCGTTGGATTCTATTCCCAGTGGCTGACTGGTGAACAAGATCACTTTTTCTCTAGATGATCACGGATTCGATTCCTGCTGATAGGATCCAGCATAAATAGTATATCGTCCTTTCTCGTGAATTGTGTGATTTATATTGTCATGGAGTTACTATATGGATCTGTCATTTCTCACGCATATTGTGGTTTGGTGTGTGATCAATGCATTGTCTTTTGTCTCACCTTAGTCTTTGTCGGATCACCAACCAAAGAAAATAGATATTTCCAGCCACAAAGAACAGTTTATACCGCGGTTGTCAGCCAAATGTATTGTCATGAATTAAATATATAAAAATATGATGGTTTGTTTTCTGATAGATGTACAGTACAATACAATATCTTATAGTCACAGGCCAACCAGCCTTTGTCTTTTGATATTTGCATGGCTCAGTGGGTCGGAAGACACAACGGACAAATAGGCGTATTAGCGTTATAACAATTAACAGACGCAGATATAAAGATGCCGACTACCAACAAGGCCTAAAGAAACCGGACGAAATACATGTCCGGTACTGTTAGGTTTAGTGTGCGTCAGTGGCATAGCGGTTAGGACGCTCGCCGAACATGCACATGGCCGACGCATACCTTTACCTTGCTAAGATGGGAATAATGCCGGTAAAGAGGAAAGGTTGGGCATAAGACTAGCAATCCCATCCTGTAAAATAAACGCTGCTATAGAAACTTCAAGCCACTAGCTTGAAGCCATATGTTCCACTGGGGAATGTGAAGGAAAACAAAACTGTAAGGTTTTCAGCGGTTGTTTAACTGATGTAAGTTCATGGTCAAATTTAAAATCAATCAAATCCTTGCTAACCAACGAAGATATTATTTAGTCAATGTAAATCAGTCGAAACTCTTCAATGAAGTTAACAATGACTTGGTTAACTCAACAGTTCCACTTACAAGTGGATAATATGGTTACCATTGGGTAAAATTTAATCAGGAGAAATGTTACTCTCCCTTTATCAGGGAACAGACAAGCAAACCATATTCCTAATACATATATATATATATAACCGTATATCCTTCAATGTCAATATTTAAGAAGCTAATTTGATTGTAAATTCAACATTTTCTTATCTTTTTTTATTACAACTTGATTTCATACCGTATTTTCGGCACAAGTATGGCATTTTCAGCATGTGATATCGGTGGCCCGGAATTTCGCAGGCCGACCATAGATATCAGGTGTGCGTCGGCAGGGGATCGAACTTCGAACCATGTGCATGGTTGGCAAGAGTCCTAACCGCTGTGCTACCTAGACTGCCAGTAGGGAGCCATAAACTTAAATTTCGTTTTTATTGTTACTTTTTTCAGCAAGGTTGAAAGAGGAAAGCATTAGTAAATGTTGTACTATTATGGAGGGTGATAATAAAAACAATAAAAATAATAGTTTAAAAGTATTTACAGCATATTTTAATATTCATAAGTCTAATATATGTGATCTTTTATCAACATAGAATATTCAGGAGTTGAAAAATAATTTTATGATGCAAGTATTGTACTTCTTCATTCAGTATAAACTCACCACTGCAACCATTTTTGCCTGTAAAAATTATTCATATCTTTATTTAGACATTTTTAGATATTCATACATTGTTGTACATGATTGTTTCAGTATTGATATATACGTAAGACAATAAATGAATACTCCATCATGGATAAGATTTTATTTTGATTAAGTGTCACACAGTGTTGTAATACAGTAATATTTACTGATGAGCACGTTTTGAGAACAATTTATTGTCACTCATAGTCATATCAAGGTATTACTCACACAACTTCCTTGCTTCATATAATAATATTAGTGCTTTCATTCAAATACAATCGGATGGGAAACAAGATGCTTTTATGGTCAAATAAATAAATTGTTACAATGTGAATTGAGTTGAATACATTTTAAGATTATTTATTATCCTCTTCTGATTTGACTGGTGGTTCGAGTCCATGCCGGCGCACACCTGATATCTATGGTCGGCCTGCAAAATTTGGGCTACCGATATCCATGCTGAAAATTCCATACTTGTACCAAAAATACAGTGTGGAATCAAGCTGTAAATCAAAAATTAAAAAATTAAATCAAAAATTAAAAATTAAATAATATCTTCCATATCTTTGGTATTTGTGCTGAGTCACTTCTGTTGCATGTATTGGGTGTACAATCGATGAACCAAGATTCAGTAATCAATCTATCTGGCTCTCCACCTGCTTATATTATATTACTTCTTAGAATTTTAACCCTCTCCCAACCTATAGTGAGGTTGTGTGTTCATGCATGCAATGCAATTGCTCAGCTTTTTTCTAAATATCTTATCTTCGTGGGATCAATCATTCTAGCCTTAGCTAAATTCTTATGTTCTGATAATCTTACTACTCCTGATAGACTAGTTTGACTTATGTGGTTGACTTCACTCACAGTCATCGCAAGGTATTTTGTAAATTATATTATTTTGTTTAATTGGGTTTACTGGGTCGTTCAGCCTACAGAGTTTGTCTCTTAGTAAGTGCTTGAAATGTCATCAGTATATATTACTGCACAACAGTAGTGGATTGAGGGGGTAGTCACATTATCAGCACATAAGACTTTAGCTAAGATCAGAATGATTGATCCC
This sequence comes from Trichobilharzia regenti, assembly GCA_944472135.2. Taxonomy (NCBI): domain Eukaryota; kingdom Metazoa; phylum Platyhelminthes; class Trematoda; order Strigeidida; family Schistosomatidae; genus Trichobilharzia; species Trichobilharzia regenti. The sequence continues at coordinate 147,742 of CALYDD020000353.1, read as the reverse complement.
ACGAAGATAAGTAATTTAGAGAAAAACTCAGCACTACATTGCACTGCATACATTAACACACAACCACATAATAGCGTGGATGGGATAGAGTTAAAATTCTAAGAATTAATATAGGTAGGTGGAGAGCCGAAGAGATTGATTACTGACCTCTGGATCATCGAGTCTACACAGCTAACATATGCAATAGAAATGACTCAATGCACATACCAGAGATGTGGGAGATATTATTACCACCAGTCAAATCGGAGAATAATAAATAATGTTAAATTGTGTTTCAATTCATTTTAACAAGTTATTTATTTAGTTTACTATAGAAACATCTTATTTTCCATCTGACTGTATTTGGTATATAACATTATTATTATTATTTCTGAATGCACTTTATCTTATATTCATTTATTCAAATGTCTAGTCATCAATTTCTACTCATGTATATAAATAAAGCAAGAAAGTTGTGTGTGAGTAGTGTCTTAATATAATTATGAGCAGCAATAGTTTGTGCTCGAAACGTCATCAGTTAATATTACTGTACAACACTCTGTGATTTATCAAATTAAAATCTTATCCATAATGAAGTTTTACTCTACCACTACAGCGCCCAAGTTTTATACTTATATTAATAAATGAATACTGTCAGACAAGAACTGGCGTAGACATTCCTAAGATGAATAGCTCCCTGCTAATCAGCCTGTAATTAGATCATCATTTATGAACCTCTAAATATGCACTTATGCTCCGCTATCTTGGATGACTCAAGATACGTCCGCCTGCATACTTTAATTTTGAAAAAACTCTGAAATAACTGCCTCAAAATGTTACTTCTGACGTTAGTAGCAGTTCATAGCATACCATCTTTTACTACTGGAGGAATAATGGGCTACAGTTCTCAAAGATGTTTGCAAAGAAATGAACGGTATACTATTGTTATACATAAATGACAGGGATGATTAATGAACTCCATAGTTCCACCTTTCTTTCGCTTATCTAAATCAATTATGGAAATTGTGGAGTTATTTAGCTTTCTGAGAAATATCACATTCAGAAATAGTGTTAACTGGTTGAAGGTGGTATTCTTTCATTACTGGGATTATGTTATGATGTCTTCTATACATCATAGCTATGAACAGTGAGGAAGGCAGTTCGCGTTCATTTTATGATGCTCAAAAATCTTTCATTGCAAAGTAGGATGATATAAGACAGAAGTCATCTACGCCGATGTATCAAGTGCAACGCAGTACCAACCGAGTCATACATCCTACAGAATTTATGGGTTTTACTTTCGTTTATACGAGAAAAGGAATCATCCACGTCTCAGACGTAAATTTCTATTTTCATATGAAATCATAAAATCAGGGGCGGGGAATCACATCTTCATACAATCATCTCTTAGAAGTTCAGATCTTCTCTACTCAATGAGATTCTAAAGAGACGTCTATCGTGCATCGTATATACGCACGTAAGTCTTCGAAATTCCGTTTTTTGTTCTAATACCAGTTAACATTGGCTTTTGGACTTACAGGCAGTATATTCTCCTGCATTTGTTGCTATAATTTTAAAATAAAAATTTTAAATTAATTTTGATTTCTAAAGTTTTACTTTTCACTACAATTTAGGCTTATTTCTTTATTCGAACTGTCTGTCAAAATTATTTTATTAAGTGTACTAACACTAGGGAAAGTAATTTAAAAAATGTAAAGCGAAATAAGGTTGTATATATTTTCATTTACAGAGAATTACTCCATCATATATTCTGTTAAGATCAAGTGAAATTTCACTCAGGAAATATTGTTTTGTGTAAACGTTTACAGGAATATATACTACGACCTGTAAGCATATCGTTAATCGGATAATATGGGACTGCATTTAAAATCTGAGATTACCGGCATCGAACCCCTTTAGCGATGATTATGCCTTCAGATGAAACAGCTATTTAATATTCTTTGCTTTTTCAGGCAATTTCAGACTGTATTCAGTTGTGTATAATTAAATCTGTGCCTTAAGCCTGCAGTCGTAGACTAAAAACCTATACTTTGGTCTTGTTAACATCAAATAACAGTTAAGGAAGTTTTGAAAAAACGGATATAGTCTAAGAGTAATGACTAAAATATCAGATAAACATAAACCGACTTTCACTGAAATCCAATAAAGATCAGTTAATTTTCTGCAGTTAGTTTGCAAAAATTAGTTTTGTTTTTACGATGGCGTTTCCTGGAGTTCAAGTGATAAGTTGTGACCAGTGTGGTTCATCCAATCAAGTCTGAGGATGGTGTCCCACTGATGATATTGGTAGGTGGCGAAGGTAAAATTCACGAATTGATAGAAGTTAGAATTCATGGGCTGGCCACTAAAACCGGGTCCCTGTGGCTGAATGGCATACGAGCTTGTTTTGTAACCGGTAGGTCCTGGGTCCCGACCCCAGTGGGTGCATACTGCGGACGATTCCCAAACTCGGATTAAACAACTTTCTAGTACTTCCTGACTGGTTTCCAACGGCTCTCTAACTGATATCAATCCATGATTAACTCGTAAAAATATCAGTTTGATTTTTACAAAGTAAATGAAGATGGATGGGACAGATGCACTGAGGGGGTGATTTTGAGAAACCACTAGCCATACTTTGAAATGGAATGATAAGGTAAAACGATCAGTTTGGTATGCGTTCGAAGGTGAAACGGAAGAGATTGTGTGTGCAGGAAATAAAAACCATTCAAAAATGACTGCGGAGGGCAGAATGAATTAGTGGCGTGCTGTTGTTGCACTTGAAATCCAAAGGCACAGTTGTAACAGTTCATTTCTAGAATAAAAGTCTAAAATGAGCGAATTCTCCATTATTATAAAAGTTCTATTTCCATTCTTCAGTGAATGAACGAAAAAGAAAACAATATTGCAGTTTTTTCTGGCATTTCGCTATTTAATGCTGCTAATAGCTTTATCAAACCGGTGTTATTAAACCAGTTTTTATAAACTCTCAGATTATAAATAACAATTTAATCATCGTTCATCAGCAGTGGCTAATTCTTACAATGTCAATTCAGCCAACTGATAAAGAAAGGAAAAACCACCGAGAAATCCAGGTGAACTAGAAAACCTTGAAAAATTATAAGCTATAGGTCGTCTACGTGCTATAGAATCAGGCAATTTTAAAATTATCATCCAGAAAAAGCATTTCAGAAGTCAGAAAGAACATCTAATATCAAGAAAAAGTACTTCATATCCAAAGGAATCCAAACTGTCTGAACAGGAATGATGGACAGAATTTGACCGGGTTGCAACTCCCGCCTCCCTGACGAGATGACAAAATCAACATAAGTATGATAAACAATTTCATTATGCAAACACAGGCTGCTTTTCTAATTTTACACAGTTATCAAGTCACTCAGCAGCAACAACAAAATACGTCAGATTTTCAATACAAACACGTCAAGTCAGTCAGTTCTTCTATACGGATCAGAAACTTGGCGAGCGCGTCACAAAAAATATTTCCAACAGCCTGTTACATGCAGACCTTTATCAACAACTGTCTTCTCTCTATACTGAAGATCAGATGGCCAGATCGGAAAGAATCACTAACACGAAACTGTGGGAACAAACAAAACAAGAACCAATCGCCCAACAAATATGGAGGAGAAAGTGGAGATGGATCGGACACTCGCTGAGGAGACCGCTGGGTGACATCACGCGTCAAGCCCTCGAGTGGAACCCGAAAGGGAAGTGGCGTGTGGGACGTCCAAGGGTGACATGGAGGAGATCGTGTGAAGAGGAGTTGAAAGAGTATGGACTAACATGGATGAAAGTGAAATGCACAGCAGAAGACAGAAGCAAGTGGAGACGTGCAGTTGAAGCCCTATGTTCCACTAGGAACCCAATGGAACAATAATAATAATTAAATCCGACAATCTAAACATGGTTTTGTTATCTTTACCCATTGACCAAATTAACAACGAAAAATGCCCCCATGCTGAGGAAGCTGAGAGTTTGTAAACTCTGGTTTAATCTCACCAGTTTGACAAAGCTATTAGCAGCATTAAATAGCGAAATGTCAATAAAAACTGCAATATCGTTTTGTTTTCCATTCATTCATTGGGAAATACAAAAATCCTTTTATAATAATGAATATCATATACCCAATGCTCAATTTTTTTCACACTGTTAAAATTGAACTTGATGAGTATATATCTGAGCAAATTCTGTATAAAATATAGGCTTCTCATTTCATTCTGATATTCAGACTTACCATTTTCAGCACATCCCAGATGACCTGAAACAATGGTATAAAAAAATCGCAGTATCTGCATGAGAAATAGAACATAATGAGAGAAAAGTATTGGAGATCTCATTCCCCAAACCACCGATAGCACTTACAATGTATTTAGATTGATTTAGCAGATTTAGAGCCACTGAAACTTTCATGCTTAATACACGATAAAAAAACAAATATAAATATGCCTTTGAGTGTGTTGGTTTCCTATGCGTTGCGAATTTGAGTCTTCCATAAGTTTGTGCTTTCATAAGACAATCTAGAAAATTTAGAGTTCCACTGTTTGATTCGAATTCATTTTAAAACACAGCTCATATGTTTTCGATTGCACACTAGTCAGTAACTAGTGTAATGTGTCGAGTCCTATCTTCGGTGCAGACTGAATTCTATCAGTCAAGCTTGCAATGTGGCCACCATGCTAGGTGGCTCGCCATTATGGTGCACTGTGAAATGTTCGTATTAGATGGTTGGAGGCAATCGGCAGGAACCCTTAGACCAAGGTTTTGTGCTAGTTGGCACTCATTTGGCAAGGCGTATCTGAAGCACTGAGCGACGCGGGTTCAAATCTCAGAAAGGACATGAGTTCCTTCAAGGTTGCAGATACTCCTTGCTGATGAGTGCCATCTAGCACGAAACCTAGGTCCAAGGCTTCCTGCCGATTGCCTCCAGCCATCTAATATAGCTCATATTTTTCAGAAAAAGTTGTTTTTTTTCGGCTCGCTTAATAAAGATGAACAGATAACATGAATATAGTCTACATTTTCAGTCAGCAAATGAAACTCCCAAAAACGTTTACTTCTAGAGCCCCAATTGAACGAGTGGTTACGATTCGAAGTATTGGTGAACCTACTTCAACTCCATTTATCTGCCAGGCATCTTTCTGAAACTCCATATCAGTCGGGCAGCTTAAATTCCATCAAATGACCACTACACAAGCAAGCCCCAGTCTCTTGAAGTTCACAGTCGAAACATGTCTTGCGTGTTGAAGACGATGCTGTAGAAAGTCTTTCTGTAACTTGGTAACGCATATCTTAACCTTAATTGAATACCTTACCTTTTATTAGCTGTAGATATTGATTTTTTTCAGTCACAGTTAGTTACATCAACATTTATTGCAAATTATCCTTCATATGTTCTACATCTAACTAAATGAGCTTAACTCACAAAATGCTTTCTTCATACATCATTTGTTTGTGAAGAATTTTCTAGTGACCTGTGTAATCTTATCTTGTTGCTACTCTTGTTCCACAATTTCTGTGTTTTATTCGAGAAAATTCAGCCCGATTACATTTCCAGGTATTGTAATAACTTGACATTTCGATAAAAATACATTTCAGCACATGCATACACCATAATTATTCTTTTATATTGTTCTCCAGTAAAATAATTATTTTATTGTTTCCTTTAATTCCTAGGGGAACATAAAGCTTCAGCCACACGTCTCCATTGCGTTCAGCTCTCCACCAACGTTAGCATCTCACTCTACGTCTGCCGACATGATTTCATCTCCTCTTCACATCAACTCCTCCATGTAACCCTCACACTGACGACCAACTAACTCTCCACCTCCTATTCGGATTCCACTTGAGTAATGGCCTGGCGTTTGATGTCAGTCAATTGATGATTTGTTTTCTCAGATTATGGCCAATCTACCTCCATTTCCTCCTGCACATCTGTTGCACAGTTGGTTCCTGATGGGTCGGCTGGCTCGTTCATTGCAAGGGATTCGCGTTGCTGATCTTTTCTGGCTGGCCATCTGATATTGAGAGGAGTGTTGAGCAAATACAGTTGTTGATGATGAAGGTGTGTAGTTTGTTCTAAGTGCTCTTCCTGAAAACGCGCCAAGTCTCTGATCCGTCTAGAAGTTAGCACTGACTACACTTTGGAGCTGAAAATTCGGATCTTATTTTTCATGCTGGGTTATGTTGGTCTCCACACAGACTTGAGAGTAATGAAAGCTTGCCTCGCTTTTCCGATTCTAGCTTTGATATCCTCGTTAGTTCCGCCTGTAGTTGAAACGATGCTTCCCAGGTAGGTAAATGAGGTTGTTTCCTTCAGGCTTCTCCAATTATGCTGAATGGTGTCTGTTGTTGCTGTGGATGTTGCTGTTGGCCAGGAATCTTCATCACCACATCGGTTTTCTCCATGCTCACCTGAGGTCCTATCTTTGATGCTTCTTCTGCCAGCTTGTTGCTTTTCACTTGCATATCTTCCAGTTCGTGGGGAAGCAGACATATGTCATCATCGGCAAAGTTCAGATAAAGATCCTCCAAGTTTATTGTGTGAGTCGATTTTATGCCTGATTCCTGTTCGCTGGCTGTATGTCGCATTATCCAATCTGCAGCAATCAGGAGAGTCACTGGATATAGCAGGCAGCCAGCCTGTCTTACTGCCGTCTTCACTTTGAAGGATTCCTTGAGTTTCCGGTTGTGGGTTACTTGGCATGCAGCTTTATCGTACAATTGTTGGATGAGATATGTATTTGTTGGCTGCACCCGTATTGGCGAATTAGTTTCCAAATCACCTCTCGATCGACGCTGTCGAATGTCTTTTCATAGTCGCTAGAGTCGATGTAGAGAGCTGACGGACTTCGTTTCCAAGCTGTGTTCAATGATGATCCGTAGTGTTGCAATTTGATTGATGCATGACTCGTTTCTCCTGAATGCAGCTTGTTCCAGTCGACGTTATTCATCCAGAGTGGCATGTTTGATTCTCTCCAGGATGATGCGACTTACTATTTTGCTTTGGATGGACAGGAACATAATGTTGCGCCAGTTCTTGCATTGACTTAAGTCAGCTTTCTTTGATAGGTTAAAATTACAATAGAACTATTTGCGTTTGTGATGTAGACTGTATGCAGCTGACATGAAACCGATGGAAGAAACAATAAATCCATTTGATCCTGCATTATATGTAATTGTCATTACTTTGTTAAAGTACCGTGAGAATGGTCTCCTGCCTGGAAATCCTGAATTTATGTTTTACAAATCACAGTCAACCTTTATAACTGTGAACCTTATAAAATATCAGTAGTAGTTACTTTAAGCAGAAATAAGCGGGAATCAACAAATAACCTTTGAACTTTGAATTTTGGAGACTATGTTCCTCTGAGTACTTCTACTGACACCAATATAAGCTATTCTAGATAGCTTTAATTACATTTACCATTTTTACCAGTGACCAACATAACATAACGCCTCGTCGAGGAAAGGAGGGAACTTAAACAACTCTGGCCCATGAAACTCTCAGGTAAAAACTTACAAGTCAAACAATGTTTTATTAAATACAATTTTCATTACTATAAGATTTGTAAAGCGACTTACAGTAAAATGTTTGTGCACCAGCTCCTGTATATTACAAGTGTAGAAACTATATATTTATAACTATCAAAAACACTGAGAAAATAAAAAAAACCTTCATTCCTATATTAATAATTAAGATCTTTTTTCCTTCACGTTCCCCAGTGGAACATAGGGCCTCAAGCTAGTGGCTTGAAGTTTCTGTAGCAGTGTTTATTTTACAGGATGGGGTTGCTAGCCAGCCTCATGCCCAACCTTTCCTCTTTACCAGCATTATTTCTGGCTTAGCGAGGTGAAGGAGTGCGTCCGTGGCCGGGGATCGAACCTCGGACCATGTGCATGGTTGGCGAGCGTCCTCACCTCTATGCCGCCGACGCACAATTGAGATCTATTGAGAATAATTAAATATATCTCAGGATTCCAATAAGTTGATTTTATACTAGTTAGTAACTAGTACAATGTGTCTAGTCCATTGCTTGGTGCATACTGAATTCTCTCACTCACGTTTGCAGTGACTGGTGATACCATTCTAGGTGACTCGCCATCATGGTATACCTTGAATTGTTGGTATATATTAGATGGTTGGAGGTGATCGGCAGGAAACCCTGAACTTGAGTTCCTTCAAGATTGTAGATACATACGCCTTGGTGACGAGTGCAAATCAGTACGAAACCTAAGCCCAAGGTTTCTTGACGATTGCCTTCAACCATCTAATATTCCAATAGAGCAAATAATGAATGCTTTACTTAAAGATGAGCCAGTTCAAAAGCGAGTGGCTATACCCATTCTGTGAGTAGTCTATCTGTCACACCCATTTCTGGAAGAAAGAACCATTCTCTTACTGTTGGCTTTTTGTGATGATATGGACAGTGAAATTAATATTTATTCATTTATTTATTTATTGGTGTCATGTTTAGTTTGTTGTTCTAATCACGTCTTCCCTGCGGGACAGAGTCATTTTGGAGTTATGCGTCCTAAATTTCTCAGAGTCTTGATGATAATCAAAACTGAAAAAATTTTAATAAATACTTCTATCAGTGACCTTATATATTTTATTTTATTTTAATGAGTGCACAACTGGTAATATAAGGATAATTTATTGCGTACGTCGATTTCACGATGAAAGTTAGTCTTCTGAAGGTCGGGATACTTATTAAAATCAGGAGATAATATAAAAGTGCTTCTATAGCTAGAAAGAAGCGTAATATCGTCAACAAGTGTGGCTTTAAATTTCTTTCAATTTTTATGTCTTAAAAAAGGAGGAGTATACTTACTTCCTCAGAAAGTATTTCAGAAAACTATCCAGCATTTAAAAATACTTCTTACCACACTTATAAAGAATAAAGCTACCGAAAGAGTCGTCTAAATACGTTGTGACCCGCTTAAACCACTGAGCTACCAAACTTTCTATCCATTCAAATGCCTAAACTCTTCTGCGTTCCGTATTGTTTAAGTGATGAAATTATATCAGATGAAGACTATGCAAACTCGCCCACATATTTAATTAGCTCTCCTTTAGACGTTGTGCAATTCTTGAGAGAAACACAGACACAACAGACACAGAATTGGTTCTCTCTTCAAATGCGACAACGCTACGTCACATAATATACTTCAGATTATTACTTTACATGTAAATCCTGTATGAAGGGGAAATATTTTGGAACTAAATACGCTGAGAATTTCTACTATGTTCAGAAGTAAAGCTTTATTATTATTCTTATACTAACAACTTGACGTTAAATAATGGTAGTACTGGTCACGTTTAGGAATTCCCACAATCACAAGATCCTTCAAAATGTAATGAATTGAGGATCTGTCATGCGATAAAATATTCTTGTGAGTCTATGAATTCAAAGTTCCACGGGTGAATGAGTCGTGCTGTCAAATTTCAAGTTTTTAAAACAAGTCTTTACGTTTTGCTTTTATTCCTTCAGGTTCCCTAGTGGAACATAGGGCTTCAAACTAGAGGCTTGAAGTTTCTGTAATAATGGTGTCTATTTTTACAGGATATGGTTGCTGGCCTCATTCCTAACCACCCTTCTTTCTTATTACTTGCTTTGCGAGGTAAAGGAGTGCGTCGACCAGGGATAGAACAACAGACCACCTGCGTGGTTGGCAAGCATTCTGCTGATGTGCCACTGACACCCATACGATTTAAAACCCTCAATTTTTGATTTACTTTCCCCCCCGCCTTCGTAAGTATTTAAAACCTTTAAATGAAATAGGAAGTTTATGTTTACTAACTTCCTGCACATAATCCGCCACCTGAATTCAAAAAATACCAGAAGATATAAACACAAGCGTTTGAGGATGATATATATATATATATACATTTAGCTAACTATTATTTTTATTATTCCCTTGGGTTCCAAGTGGAATATAGGGCTTCAAAAACACATCTCGACTTTGTTCTATTTTCTGCTCTCCTCTCCAGCTGGGCTCACGATTCCTCATAACCTCACATATCCTCCTCACCACACAATCTCCTCCATCTCACCTTCGGCGACCCACTCATCGTTTCCGATTGTAGTGCCACTCATTGGCCAAGAGCACACCTAGTTTACGAGCTGGATCAGTTTCTAGCCGGCTTTAGGCCTAGGAAAAAAGAGAGCCTTGGACCTGGGGTTAGTGACTCTAAACAGGAAAATCAGTCAAACTATCAACGGAACTTAAACGCACAAAAAAATATTTAAAACAGCCTGCTAGTTAATCGAAATAAATTCATCACAAAATAAATACCTTGCTTAAACGTCACAATACTTCTACACTGAAAGAAACTTCAGTTCACTTTACTTTTCATATTTAAGGTGTTGAAACAAATTTACTAAGTGAAGTATACCTCTGTGTATATTGAATATTTAGGTGTCAGCATACCTTACAATATATCAGCTGAATGTTTACAGTTTTAAAAGCGGATGCAAGACTTAAACATTCTCTCTCTTTATTAATAATTTTAGATTAAATGTAAAATAACTGTTTGCTCATGCTGACCAATCAGTATTGATACATTCGTTTTAACAACTAAAATAGGCCCAATGGCTGGCCCATTTTAATCAGTTGGGAATTACATGTATAGGCAAATAGTGGCGCATGAATTTACTGCAATTGTGTCACATCATTTAATGAGTATTTTAAGCAAAACATGGACTCACATTGTCTTCTAGCATAAGAGTCTGTAATGAAAGTGAATACCTTTTTATAATAATTTCAGGTTGGACCATGAACTTATATCAGTCGCAGAAACATTGAAGACTAGAGAGTGCTAGACAGTTGTCTCTTCCTAGTTTTGGACTCATCGGTAGTACGCAATCGTTGAGTTTTGAACACAGGACCTTCCGGTTACAAGACAAACTCCTATACCATTCAGCCACTGGGACCTGGTTTACTGGCCCATGAATTCTAACTTTTACTAATTCGTGATTTAGCGCGACTACCAACCAATGTCATCGAGAGGAACTCCATCCATCCTCACTGCCAAATTGATGGACCCCACTGGTCACGATTTCTCACTAGAACTCCAGGTAACTTAACTTGTAGCCGGTCACTAGCCAGTATCAGGTTAAATTTCAAGAATTAGTTTCTAAGGATTCTATTTGTTTATGGTTAGACCACGGATGATATTACTCTTTGAGTGAAACTTCTGATTAGTCAGTATAAAGTTTGTCAATAATCTGAATTACCTCACTACTCCAAAAGCTGCTGGTTCTTTTATGGATCTTGTTCTTTAATAAGAACTAATATTCATCTCATAGCCCTTTTAACGTCCAGTTTACTACCATACTTCTGCACTCAGCTTTCGTTGGATGTTAATATCCAGATTATGAAGTTTGCATTTTTTTTTAAAAATAGCTTATTTCGATCATAAATAAATGTAATTCTTTCAACTCATTTGTGTATTTTGGTTAGATATTTCAGAAGCTTTTCAGATTCTAGAGGCATGTGCGTGTTGTAATATGGCAAAGTAAAAGAAAATTTAAATTAATTAACACGGTTAAAAACGCTTCTTTTGCTTAATTCATCATTTGACTTACACTCGTTCGTGCATAAATCTTCACCTGTATCCACAAATGTAATTAAAAGTGACTTTCGCTAACATTTAAAAGACTTGAGGAACTGGAAATACTCAGACGACTCTTCATGGAAAATGGATATCCTTCAAGAGTTATCAAGAAAAATATGAAGGTAAAGCAAAAACCTGAAAGAACCCAGACGCTACCAAAGAAACTACTGTTTCTTTCTTTACTTTTCTTTTGATTATAGCTTGATTCCACACCGTATTTTTGGTACAAGGATGGAATTTTCAGCATTTGATATCGGTAGCCCAAATTTCGCAGGCCAGCCACAGATATCAGGTGGGCGTCGGCAGGGGATCGAACCCCAAACCATGTTTATGGTCCGTTGAATTCAAAAGTGATGTCACTGCTGAGATTTTGAAGGACAGCTTACCCAGATCACTGGAAAAGGCTGAGGTACCTATCAACTTCTAAAGTCGATAAATGATCAGCGGATGTTTGAAGGATAAACTGTCACTCTGAACCACTCCGATGTGTGTCCTATTAATTTTCCTGCTATTGTGGAGCTAGTTATATTGATCGTACAAAGCTCACACTTTCCAGACGCATTTCTAAACATTATTCGGCACGGTTAGCAAACGAACAATGCAATGTAGTTACTCGCTCAATTCTCGAGCACTTGGTGAGCTCAATCCACGTAACTCCACCAGAGTCGTCTTTCAAGATTATCTACATAGTGAGGCCAAATGGTACAAAGAGCATCAGGTTTCCGCATTTGTGTATGGTGGAGGTGCTGGTAATTCGTCAATACAACCTCGAACTCTGTATACAGTAAATGTTTCTCCAATCTCTTATTCTACCATGGTCTTAACCTCTTCACTGGTAGTCCCCTGTAAAATATTTTAATATTTTTAATTCTCAATTTTACTTTTACTTTGCTTTCACTTTAATAATTAATTAGCTAGAACCACTCTCACATGTTCCCTTTGTACATTTTCATACCCTCTTTACACTTGTTAAATTGACACTCAGTTACCTTTATCCTCACTCAATAATAATTTCTTTATTTCCTTCACGTTCCCCAGTGGAACGTAGGGCTTCAAGATAAAGGCTTGAAGTTTCTGTAGCAGTGTTTATTTTTACAGGATGGGGTTGCTAGCCTGATGCCCAACCCTCCCTCTTTACCAATCTTATTACTGGGTAAGTGAGGTAAAGCAGTGCGCCGGCCGGGGATCTAGTCACAGACCATGTGCATTGTCAACGAGCATGTTAACCGCTGTGCCAACAACGCAGTAATGATTTTAATCTCATCAAATTTCTAACGCTTTTTTCCTTTGGGCCGTTGCACACTACGTATTTATATTTCTTAAGTGTTGGTTTGTAGGGATTTGATTGATTGGTTACAGGACTTCATCATGAGCTGACATTGGTTAGAGAACCACTGGAAAACCTGGGAGTACTGGACAGCTGTTTCGTCCTAGTTTGGGACTCTTCATCAGTACGTACCCACCACCAGGGTTCGAACCCAGGACGTTCTGGTTACAAGGCGAGCTCGTATACTATTAAGCCACTGGAGCCCGACCCAATGGCCCATGAATTCCAATGGTTCTCTAACCAATATCAGCTCATGATGAAATCCTGTAAGCCACTTCTGAGTAATCATACTAATTATGTCACTTGCCCCTTTATTGCTCAATAATAGACAACTATGCATTTTTTGGCTAACATAAATACGACTGTACAGCCTATGAAGATGATTTCGTCGATGAAGAAAATTTTCTTCACTGAATAGTCTTTTATTTTCTCCATGGATCACATAAAACTTGAAATCAAAAACTAAACACCATTATTCTTACATTCAGTGACTAAAAACAGGAAAACAGATGAATTAAATAAAACAAATCTTTTAACCGATTTCTAGTGTGAGATACAGTTGGTAATTGCTATCAGAAGAATATCAGTTTAAAATGATTTGAGGAGATTTTTACTCCCCCGTTAATCAGCAACTGCTGCCATGTAAGACTAGGCAAATATACTGGCAGTTTTGAAAGTTGTAATAAAAATCACCGTTCACATCCTTATATTCGAGCTGTATACACTACTTGGTAGCTTTACAGTATGTTGTGAATACATTACATAAAATAAAAATGCATTTCTTTGTAGCGTAACTTCGTATTCCTATAGCTACATTCCTTGCCATCCCACAAGTCACATCATCCTAGCAGAGGTTAGTTTCATCTGAACAACTGAGGTCATCACTTTGTACGACTAGCCCACCTCTTACAACAGAATATGAATTTTCTTTTTAGAAAGAGGTGACATTTTCATGGATATTAAGTATTCTGAAATTTTAGTTAGGAAATTCCTACAAATAGCCTTCGATTATGTAAAATTGGACCAGGGTTTGTAATACTTTAATGACTAATGAAGGAGCTGTCAGTTCTGGAAAGGAACTGAATGCTGATTTTTATGAGAAGGTATACAACAGCGGAAGAAATAAAACTAGAAGTGATCCATTTTTACTACTAATAATCCATCTTCCATTGAAAATCAACTTAAGCTCATATCTTATTCCACCATTTGGATATCTCCCAGCTGATTATTATTATTGTTTTCTGCAATTCCTAGAGGAACGTAGAGCTTCAGTCACATGTCTCCACTGCGCTCGCTTCTCTGACAACGTTTTCACCTGGATCCACGCCTGCCTACATGCTTCCATCTCTTCTTCACATCAACTCCTTCATATCACCCTCGCACTGGCGACCAACTCTCCACTTTCCATTCAAGGTTCCCCTCGAGCGATGGCCTAAAGTGGGATGTCACTTGATAGTTTGTTTTCTCAGAGTATGACCAATCCACCTCCATTTCTTTCTGCATATTTTTTGCACAACGGCTTCCTTCTAGGTTGCTTCGTTTGCTGCCAAAGATGCCTCCCTGTTTCTGATTGTTTCTAGCCGGCCATCTGTTCTTGAGTAGTACTGAGTGAAGACAGCAACTGATGAAGTTGTGTAGTTTGTTCGAAGTGGCCTTCGTGACACGTCGTTAAGTTTCTGACCGTATAGTAAGTAGCACTGACTTAACATTGGAATTAGAAATCCGGATGTTATTTCCCACTCTGAGTGCTGTTGATCTCCACGCAGACTTCAGCCTTGCTTTCCCGTTCCTCGCTATTTTGGTATCCTCGCCAGTTCCGTCCGCGTGTAGTTGAAACGATGCTTCCCAGGTAGGTATGTGAAGGAGGTTGCTTCTTTCGGATTCAGCTTCTCCCGTTTAAGCTGATTGTTGTCTGTTGTTAATCCTGCTGCTGTTGGATAGGAACCTCCATCACCACATCTGTTTTTCTGCATGTTCACCCGAAGTCCTTCCTATCTTTCCTGGATGCTTCTTCTGCCGACTTGCTGCTTTCCACTTGCATATCTTCCAGTTTGTGGGATTCAGACATATGTCATCATCGGCGAAGTACAGATCCTTCAAGTTTCTTTTTAGTGGATCCATTTAATGCCTGTCTCCTGATTGCCCGCTGTTTGTCGCATAACAGAGTCTGCCGCAACCATTAAAGTCACTGCAGATAGCAGGCAGCCAGCCTTGTCTTACTGCCGTCTCTACTCCAAAGGATTCCGTGAGTATCCCGTTTTGGATTACTCAACATGTAGCATTGACGTACAACTGTTGGATGCGATGTATAATTGTTGGCAGCAGCGAGTAGTAGCAAATTCGTTTCTAAATCACCCCTCGACTGACCAGTGTTGAAGGTCTTTTCAAAGTGAATTAGCGAGTCAATTGACTGCTATTCCAAGCTGTATTCAATAAAGATCCATAGTGTTGCGGTTTGATTGTTGCATGACTCGTTTCTGCAGAATGTAGCCTGTTCCGATGGAAGTTTTTCGAACATGATGATGATACATATCTTTAAAAGTGAACTAACTTACCATAACTTTTCAACTCAGTGGCTGAAAACATATTTAAGCAATTTATTAATTTATTGATCAAGTTAAGTTTTAGAAACACACAAGCATCATGCAATTGCAAATGACTGAACTGTAAACATCAAGGCAGTCATCTTAAATGAAAGTCTATTGATAGTTATAAAACTCAGTACCACAAGGAATAGACAGACAAAGAAAATCTGTAGGGAATTCAGACAATAGACGTGATTTCATCTGGTTACATCTTCATAGTCAATTTCTGTTTTAATAAACAGTTTACTATATTGTCATCAGATCAAAGTACTAGTCTTTCTGTTTTTTTAGGAAATTCCAGATATCTTTATGGGCAGTTGGGAAAGTGTTGCTCTTAATACATGTAACCCTACTCCAAAGATATGATGGAGATATGTAGATGACTGACACTTACACACACACACACACAGTGTTAAAAACAGAACATATCTCTCTAGCTTCTTTACACATATAAGCTAGCTAGTAGAAGGAATAAAATTCACATTTAAATCCGAAAATGAATGAACAAGGAGAATTAACTACAGTGTTAGATTGTAAAATGAAACGAACAGAGGAAGGTGAGCTGCACGGTAACGTTTATAAAAAGCCAACGCATTCTGAAAGATACTTAGACAGTAATTCATCACTTCATCCGTTATCTGTAAAGTCAGGCTTAGTTAAGTGTGTGTTTAACAAATTGAGCAATAACACTAAGTAGTACAGGAAAAGACCTAAGTGATATAATTAATTATGAATATAAAAACAGGTCAAAAGCAAAATTTTAAAAAATAATGAAACTAATAATGATAACATAAATAAGAAAGAATATAAAACATCTACAGTAGTTCTACCATATAAGGAGGAGGCATCTTAGAACCACTGAAGTAGGATTGTCAATAGAACAGGAATTAGGGTGGCATTCAAAACTCAATCAGGTAGGACAAGCTCTGTAGGTTAAAGGACCCTGTTGACCCCATTAGACAAAATAATATTATTTACGAAACGCTATGCAATGACTGCGAGTTAGATCAGCCACATAGGTCAGACTAGTAGGTCGGGGCTGTTGAAATTGTCAGACTATAAGAATTTAGCTAATGTAAGAATAATTGACCCCAAGAAGATAAGTAATTTAGAAAAAAGGTCAGCACTACATTGCAGTGCATGCATTAACTCACAGCCACATAATCTGGTGGGTGGCACAGAGTCAAAATTCTAGGAAGTAATATAGGTAGGTGGAAAGAGAGAGAGAGAGGTCAATTACTGAATTCTGGTTCAACAAGTACTATGCACCAACAAATGCAACGGAAGCGACTCAACGCAAATACCAAAGATATGGAAGATATTACTACCACCAGTCAAATCAGAGGAGGATAATAAATGATGTTAAAATGTATTCCATTCACATACATTATAACTTTCTAACAAGCTGCTTATTTTTACTGTAAAAACACCTTATTTCCCATCTGATTGTATTTGATTGATAGCAACAATATTATTTCTGAAAGTACTTCATCTTATATTGATTTTATTCAAATGTCTAATGTATGTAAATGAAGCAAGAAAGTTGTGTGAGTAGTGTCTTGATATGATGATTAGTGTCAACTAATTGTGCTCGAAACGCGGTCATCAGTAAATATCACTGTATAACAACACTGTATGACACTTTATCAAGATAAAATCTTATGCATGATAGAGTAATACTCTACCACCACAGTGCCCAAGTTTTATGCTTATGTCTATAGGAAAATTCCAATATCGTATCCCTAAATTCTATAGAAGTATTGCCTTAATTTGGTGTCAACTCAGGTTTATCCAACTGTCTTGGTACTACCTATCCATTGCTCCTAGATATTAAATATTGTAGCTGTTAATCCTTTCTTATCTGCACTTTGCTATTCTTTCTCCTGTGTCCAACTTCGTACTACTTATCACCAGTAAATAGTATTTTTTTTAATTCTCAAACATGATTTTGTTTGCCAGTGAAGTTTTATTTACTTACTGTATTCATGCGCTATTCGATGTAAAGTAATTAATTTCTTATAGTTAAACTCTGTCTGCTGTATATGCTTTATTTGTGTACTCGTCACAGTTGAATATTGTTTATTCGTACCCGTTTATTCTGCGTCAGGAATTCGCGCGCTGTTTGAATCTACACGGCTTTGCTGTTCTCACTTATTGATATACGCTGATTGTGCTTTTAGATGGCATTCAGCCATTGACACCTCAAAATTGAGGTTTGTATATTACATTTCATATTTTATGTTTCATATAGTACCGTATTTTAGACAAATCCGGTGTTTTTGAATTTTACGCGTCTCTCTACACGTGATTTAATAATCCTTGGATTATCGTCTCAAATTTATTCTGAAAGAAATTATATACTATGGACTAATATTTCAAAAATATTATTATTACTTATTCAAGGACAAGATATTTACTTACCATATACACTATCTAAAATTCGGCATTATATAAAGACAGATTTTCAAAATATTCCTTGTGGAAATATTCAACCAACAATAAAATAAATTCAGAAATTTTAATGAAGGAATCTTATTAAATTTCTGATCTGAAAAAAACTCCCAACTCGAATTTGGCAGAAATCGACGTTACACTCATATACACCAATATATTCTAGATCTCGGTGACAATGAATATCAAATTGTTTATTAAAAATATAACCGTAAAGATGACATACAGAGTTTATGTCAGCTTTATTTTATGCCTAGTAAACTTACAAGAAAATCTTTGGTTAGACACCAGTAACTAGTGTGATGTGTCTAATCTCCCTCGTTTTCTGTAAACGGAATTCTATCAGTCAGCTTTAAAATGTGGTCAACATGTCACTAGGTGGCTCGACATGATGGTGCGCTTCGATTTGATGATAATAGATGGTTGGAGACAATCGACAGAAAGCCTTGCCTTGAAGCTAGGTTTCGGGCTAGTTGGCACTCACCAGTCAGCAAGGCGTATCTGCTACCTTGACTGCAGCAGTAGGTGACGCAGGTTCGAATCTCTGAAGGGACATGAACTCCTTCAAGGTTGACTGGCCAGAAAGAATTAGAAACAAGAGACTCTGCAGTGTAACAAACAAACCGAGAGTCGATCTCTCATTAAATATGTAGGAGAAAATGGAGATAGATAGATTGGGCATGCATTGAGGATGCAGTCGAATGACATCGTGCTATTTGGGCCATCTCTTGAGTGGAATCCCAATGGGAAGCAATGAGTGGGTCATCAGTGTGAAGGTGATATGAAGGAGAGAGTTTGGGAAGGAGGAGATGAGAGGTAACGAGCAATTGTGGACCCAGGTGAAGAGGGCAGCAGAGAATAGAATAAAGTGGGAATGTGCTTTTGAAGCGGTATTTTCAACTCAGAACCCAGGGGAAAAATAATATCAGTGTAAATACCCCGTTAATTACTCCCTCCATACTACGTAAATGTGAGGAGAAAATTAGATGCAACATATTGTATAGTTTCAGGTGCACTACTTGGAATAAAGCAATAATTATTTAAAACCAACCTAATAATGTAATATCGAGGAAATACCATATTTCTACAGTTTGATATTAGTCGTGTATATACTCTTATCTAGTGTATATCAGAATCGTCGGTCATGCAGCGTTCAGTTATTCTGCAAAATGAAATCAGTCTCACAACTTCACTGCATCTAGCATCGTTTGAATTCTAACAAACGCTTTATTAAAGTGACTAATATACCACTAGAGAAATATTACCCTTCAAAAATTGAAAATGCCTAATCTACTTTAACATTTACAATTTTTACTCTATCACATTTCGATCCGATATAATCAGCCATCTGTGTGAAGTAAAAAGTTAACTGACAACCGCTTCACAAAAGTTGGCTTTTGTGACCCGAATGGCCTAGGGGATTATTCTTTAACATTAGGAACGGTAAATGCTGGATCCAACTCTTTTCACGAATATCACACATCATTCATGTGGAATTCAAGCAAATAAAAAATATCTGCCCCCACCTATGACAAAACTCGCATCTCGCTAGTCACTGTCAACGTTAATCTCCCGGCATCGTTTAAGAGTTAGTACTAGGAAACGACATTTAGTGGCTCCGGCAACCCAATAGCTCGTTGGGTAATGCTTTAAAACGGTGGCTGCTGAGGTAGAAAATACATCCAGTGGATGAGTCTGGCATATGATGAAATGTACATTCTGGATTCTACTGCGAACTAACCCTAGCAAAATTACATCTTTTATACTTAATATCAACAGAAAATAATGATTTATATTGCAAAAGGGTCTATCAAACAAAATCTTAAACATAACTTAACTTACTGTAAGCCTGTAAAAACAGGATAACAATCAGGAAACCGAGAAACATTGTTATTTTTTTGTTGTTTAAATGCTTGCAAGCAAATTAGTGAAGCCAATTTGAACTCTGAGTTTCAAAACTCTACCGTCTATATATATACTTATCTAATTAACAACACATGACAGAAATGAAACAGTCATGCATTTTTACTTTCATGAGAGGAGGAACGAACCAAAACAAAGTTAAACTTACAGCTCCATTGTAATAGATATACCACTGTCATTTCACAGGTTTACTAATATTCCTCTTATTGTAACCGTGGTATTCTTTAATTACTGTTAACCACCAATTATGTGAAATAAGTATCATTAATCAAATCACCGCATGATGTGAAATCAAACCAGTGATAACTTTATATTATTTGTATAATTGTTATTCATTTTAAGAAAGTCTGTTGAACAGTGAACAGCCGAAAATAAAAATTAGTGAAAAAGTATGTTTATTCACACAATTTTCTAGCTGTTCATACATACTTATTTACATTTTGAACAATTTTACTGATAATTATAAAACTGTAAAATGCTTGAATTAATATGAAAATGAAGAGTTTGCAACAATATTGACTGTGCAGATAAAGGATGTGAGTAGGGATGGAATCTCATTGGGAATACCATTCGTTCAGGCATATCCACTAACTGTCCATTGTCGAAAAGAACACGATAATCATGCACTGGACTCCATTTTTAGTCAGCATTGTCTAAAATAAGACTCTTATTAGTTTGCAACTGCAGAGTGTGGATCATTTGTGGACGCTTAGCAACCTATAACGAAAGAAAGTATTGATTGATTTCCTGTTTTCAGATAGAAACAGTTGGATTTTAAAGTTAATTGGTGGATGGTGACCAGTAGTGGAATCCAGGACAGAGCGCATTTCGTCCTATTTGGGACTAGTGGTCA
This sequence comes from Trichobilharzia regenti, assembly GCA_944472135.2. Classification (NCBI taxonomy): domain Eukaryota; kingdom Metazoa; phylum Platyhelminthes; class Trematoda; order Strigeidida; family Schistosomatidae; genus Trichobilharzia; species Trichobilharzia regenti. The sequence continues at coordinate 126,986 of CALYDD020000353.1, read as the reverse complement.
GCTGGATGTACCTGCATTCCCCAGTGGGTGATTATGTTACCACTGCCGAGGCTTAAACCCAGTGCCCATAGTTTCAAACGCTAAGGTGTTATCCACTAGACCACTTGAGCCACGAAAGCCATCTCTTGTTCAATGGGTCATATCGACAAAACTGTTTGAGACAAACCTACTGTTATTGTTATTATTAATACTATTATTATAGTTATTATTCTCACTTAATACTTTGCACATTTTTGACGTTATTCCTACTGTAAATGTGGGAAAGTTCCTGTGGTTAGTTTTATACTTATTTTGAGTTAATTGAATGCAAGATGTTGTGAAGAATGCTTAGAATTCCATTCTGTACTATAAGTACTGTTTTGTAATAAAGTGGATCATTATTATTATTTATGCATTAACTCTCTTAAACAAAAATGATTTATACCTTTAGAACCAATATCCTTCTGTCATCCACGAATGTGACCATAGGAACACATAAGGCTTCAAATTTTTGAAATTTCAGTGGCGGTTTTATGATTGTTTTTATAGGATAAGATTGTTAGCCTTACCACCGACCTTTCTTCATTTTCAGCTCGACTTTTGACTAATAAACTAGGTCAGGTTCAGAAGTTAATCGTCAGAGAATCGAACTTGCCCACATGTAGTGTTGATCAGCATTCTATCATGGAATACCAATATTAATTATACATTTTTAACACCATATAAAGTTAACAGATAGATTTCAGCATATTAGATGTTTGGAGGCGATCGGCAGGAAGCCTCTCCTGGACTTAAGTCTCTTGCAAGACGTATCTAAACCCACTGTGAAGGAACGCATGTCCTTTCTGAGATTGAAACCCGCTTTACCCAGTGAGCTCTACAGTCAGAGACCTTACTGTGATGAGAGCAGGCTGCTAGCCAATTGGTAGACATTAATCTACGTCAATGTCTAGGTCACTAATATTGGCCGTGAGAAAATATGAACAAGGCTGATTCAACAACCAATCACAACAAACTTAACGTGGGCAAATATGATTCGCATATAGATGGCTCTACTTTTCGATGTTGCCCGAAACAACCAATCAGAAGCCTGCGTTTGTCTGCTTAACTTCCGAGAAACAACCAATCAAGAGACTGTGTTTGTCTACTTGAATCGGCTATAATAATGTACAGGAAATATATATAAATACGTGTTGATTTCCATAATAAAACGATCTGTTGTCGGCCCTTGTCTTCTGTTGTTACATTACCACTTAGCTATCTACTCAGGCTCACGACTGACCTCCTGTAGGACTGCATCAGATACAGCTGCATAAATTTCTATTCTAGAAGTATTCTAGAAGTAGGAATATTTTTTAGCGATAGTGTTTTAGTATTTTAATTCATAAACAGAATAGAATGAATCGTATCGTATTAATTTCAACTTCAAATTAAGCTTGTTATCTCTTATGGATAGTGGTATAATTAAATTACTATAATTTCTGCACTTATCTTCAATCTATAATGTGTCACGTTTGAATGAACGTAAGTTAAATACTTGATATTTTTACACATGACTAAAGTTTAGCATAATTATAAGAGTTGAGAATAGAAAACAAGAGAATAATTGAGAGAATTCCGTTCGCCTACTGTTTCATTATCACAACAAGGGATAAAAATAATTAATTAGCTAATTGATCGCACTAGATAGTGGCGTCAGCTAACATCTGCTCCTCTTCTCAACTTTCTGTCCGGTAGACTGCGTCTCCACATTCTTGAGAAACATTGATATGAAATCTATCTGGTTTTTGGTGTGTCCCTTAGGTGAAATCCATGTTACCGGACTTGTGTATGTACTTGTGATGGTATATGCTACCTCCAACCACCAAATCATTGAAAGCGCAGAAGTTTGGCAAGACTTCTTCATTCTTAATCATTCAGCCAAAACCCTCACGATCTATAATAAATTCTTTTCCTGTATTATCTGCTCCCAGTTTACCTTTCATATCCCTCATTAGGATTTTGATGTCTCATATGGGATATTATCCCCATTACTGTTGGTAGTTGTCTACAGGAATGTTCCCTCTCGTCTTGTTCTGCTTTGTTTGTAAACGTGTAACATTGAATGATTGTAATAATTCTTCCTTTGAGTTAAATCTTACTGTCATTGTGCTAGAGGGGACTGGTTCCCACTTCTGCTGGTGATATCATAATAGTCACTGCTCCAGTGTGCTGATGTTTGTTGTCTGGATAGCCGGAGTGGATTACTGACTGTCCAGTTAGCGATTTGGAGAGTCCATATCCATTCCATTTGCTCTCACATTGTGAAAACACCTCAAGTCTCCATGCTTATTTTAGCTTTCATCGAAAGAAGACACATTGATTGACTGGCTTCACAAAGGTTTTCATCAAACTGCATCATTCTGTCTCTCAGATTCTAGAGAAAAAATTAATGTTTTTCTATGTTTTCGTTGTGCTTTGAAGTTTTTTTAGCGATTAGTGTACAGTTCCTAGCGCAATAGCCAGTCTTGCCTAATTTTCCAGGCTTTGGACCGACTAAAAAACTAGCAGACTGTTAAACCAGGTGAGCTTAATCAGGACAATAAGGAGTGAAAACAAGAAGCTTAGCAGATATACTTTAGAAGATGAAGCATAAAGACAGGTGCCCAAGATATGCTGTGTGAAACTTCAATTGTATATCTTCTTACTTCCGAATTACTTATTCTACTAAGACTGGAGAGCAGTCTGTAAGCGAAATCAAAACCACAAGGTAACAAACCGAAATACAAAATATGTTACGGGACCAGAAATGTAAAGCACTGAGGACTCCTTACTTAGCTAGAGTATAGGCATAGAAAACCCAGAGTAACTCAACAACAGGCTAAATGGCGTGCATGCTTGACCGACTACCTTCCACTTAGTTAGTCGATTTAAACAGTAGAGGTCAGCACTCAGTGTGGAATGATAAAATAACACTGGATTAGTCAAATAGTTGCCTAATGTGTAAATTACTTCTTAACGAAGACAGATGTGAATGGTATGTACATAGCAAAATTTGAATTGACGGTTTGATCACCATTCAGCTTCATTTAGACAACCAGTGAACAGCAAGGAGTAATGGAGAATAATTTCTTCTCTGTTCGTGACTCTTCATCGGTAAGCACTAATGACACAAAGACGGATCAAACCCAAGATCTAAAAGGCACACGGCAGGCTTTTACACCTTTCAGCCACTCGATCAGGAAACTAATGACCCATCAATCCCTATTCTTTCCAATTCGCGATATATAGTCTGACTGACAGCCAATTTGGTTGACTCCGCTGATGATGACTTCCCACTAGAGCTTCCGGCAACTTCATCCTGTAATCAGTTACCAGTGAACAGTGGATTACTTTTCAAGTGTTGGTTTCCAGAGATGCTCACTAGCGACTGGTCCTATTCAGGAGATAGTTACCTGGGGTTCTAGTGGGAAGTCATGACCAATAGGGTGAAGCAGGTCGGGTGTGAGGACAAATACTCACCGAAGACATTGGCCAGTGCAAGTCTCGCTACGTCGTGAATTGGCAGAGGTTGGAATTCATATTCTGGCCAATGAGTCGGGTTCCAGTGGCTGAATAGTCTACGAGCTAACTCGCCTTGTAAGCGGAAGGTCCTGGATTCGAACCCTGGTGGTGGGTGCGTACTGATGAAGAATCCCAAACTGGGATGAAAAAGCTGTCCAGTACTCCCAGCTTTTCCAACGATTATCTAACTGATGTCAACTTATTATGAAGTCCTCCAACCAGTCAAACAAAATCCTTACAAAAACCAATACATGAAAAATCAACCATTATCAACGGTTTTAAGCACGAAATGACTTTCGTTGATCCCCCGGCGTTGTTGCCCTGAGTGCGAGCTGTCAAAGAGTTCCGAACAAGGACGAACAGCTCTACCCTACTTCCCAGTGTTCACCAATTTGTTTAATGAAGTCAGATCATTATTAAACTTCAAATCAATCGAAGCGCTGCACACCAACACTACAACTGACAATTTTTATAACTGAAGATGAAAATCATGAAGGGAACGAAAATAAAAACGATAACTAAGAAGCCGAACAGGACTAGACTCATGATAGATGTATAGGTTATACTACTCACTTCCTATTGAATTATGAAAACCAATTCGTTAACTATTCAGCCACTTTGACCAGAATTCAGAAACCAGAGGAATTCTAGTTTTGCCAACTCATGATGTAGGGTTACATTCACCAGTGCCCTTGATGAGCATCCACGATTCTTGGTTGGGTCGTGGCACGCACTAATGAAGAGTCCAAAAATAGGAGGAAACAGGCCTTTAATGCTTCCTTGTTCTCAAAGATATCTCTAAATGATTCTGGTTCAAGAAGAAATCTAACAATCGATATTTCTGAGGGTTTGAGAATTTATTTCTTTGTCAGCTGTCGCTTCATCCTTCGGATAAGTGGTATGAACAAAAATGATGAGTGTGAAGAAATGAAACGAAGAAATGCTTCTTTTAAACGACTTCATTCTCCAACTGTAAATTTGTATTTATATTACGGAAAGAGATGGCATTAAGTGGCTGCACTAGAAATTGCTTAGTCAATATTGCACATATGATGATAAGAATAAAGATAATTAAAATGATGTGCTACTAAGGGGGTTAGAGTTGAAGTGAATGAATTACAAAACTTTTAAAAATCATTGAATAAATGAACTGGTGGTACGATTTCAAAATGGTAGGTTAAGTGTTGCCTAAAATATTAAAAGTTCGATTAGGGCAATAAACAAAGCCAGAACGAAGTGAAGTGGAATGAATTTAAGTGGCAAAATAAAAATTAAATCAAAAGAACATGAATGTGACCAAGGTAAAGGAAGGAGTTTGACAAAACGTTTTTGAATGCATAATTTAGGTATTTGTTCATATGTATACCTAGAGCTTCGGTTATGCATAAGTGGAGAAAAAGTAAGCTTATGGAGTGATTGAATTTGGTCCTGTAGATAACTTTAAAGGAAAAATCACTGGGGAATGAATAAACCAACTCAAGAAGGTGTTCATAGATGGAAGATTTTGTCATTATATGCTCGATTTTCATTAACCAAATGGATTAGTATTCAGTTACGCGTTTCTGGAGAACACGCTGACAATGGTAAGTGAATTCAGCTCTACAGGAGCATATGAAAGAGTAGATACACATGAATACACAATGGAACGAATTTCAATGAAGTCATAATAGCTGAAGAAATGTTAGTAAACTTTCTTTCCCGATATTTTAAAAACACTAGGATTACATATTCTTACTATTTTTAATAACGTTATAAATACAAGTAATGATGGAAGGTGGATGACAGCTTCCTTCTAATAACAGAAGACAAGGGCCGACAACAGATCGTTTTATTATGGAAATCAACACGTATTTATATATATTTCCTGTACATTATTATAGCCGATTCAAGTAGACAAACACAGTCTCTTGATTGGTTGTTTCTCGGAAGTTAAGCAGACAAACGCAGGCTTCTGATTGGTTGTTTCGGGCAACATCGAAAAGTAGAGCCATCTATATGCGAATCATATTTGCCCACGTTAAGTTTGTTGTGATTGGTTGTTGAATCAGCCTTGTTCATATTTTCTCACGGCCAATATTAGTGACCTAGACATTGACGTAGATTAATGTCTACCAATTGGCTAGCAGCCTGCTCTCACCACATCCTTTTCACTAAACAACGAATCTCACAAGTTGCTTTTATTGAGGAATAGTCAGCAATAATAATTCACAAATTTAGATAGATAAGCGTAACCAGCTGGTCATGATATTTCATTTTTTCTGGAAATATTGTCAGTTTACAAATAAGTATAATGTAATCGCCGACGCAAATATTATGACCGGGACTACGACCTAGTAGACTATGAGTGAATACCAAGTCAATGCGCTAGCTACTCTCTCCTAATCGAACGTCAACAACAGCCATAACAATAACACCGCTGGCAGGCAAAAACAAACGGGGAAACTGAACGTTGACAAAAGAGCTTTTACTATCTCAAAACAACAACATTGAGAGATACTAATATCATTGATAAATTAAAACATTGAACGACCAAGAAGATTTCAGAGGTCATAATTGGGGTGAGAGAAATACAAATAGACATGTCAAAATAACATGTAGAAAATTAGGTTTATTTATCAGCTAACTACAAGCAAGACGAATCTGATTCAATAAGTAGACTACTTTAATTACTAATCACAATGTAATTTAACATAACAAGAATACCCCAGTGTTGTGTTAAAAAAGGAATGGGGAATATTCAAACTTTTGTTAGGAAATATTAGGCCATGAACATATTTATCCTAATGATTGATTGAACTCGTAAACGCCATTTGATCGACGCCATACAATCACGTCTTCCGAAACTTGAGAATAATATTTCTCATATGAATAACACAGAGAACAAGTGTCTAATGTGACAAAAGAGAGATCCGAATATGTAAGAATTAGGCTACTGAAGGATTGTGAAACAACCGAATCACACTCAAAGCTCCCTGGTTCACCGGAAAAAAGTGATTTATTTTACTACTAGGTTTACTACCCCTGTGAGCAAAAGTAATAATACAATAACAGAATAAACCATAGAGTTTTATCAAAAGGGAAACGCTGTTCTTAGATTTTGAGTTGAATGGTCAGTTAATAAGCCGAGTTATGTCCTTAGCGAATTCTTAAATATTGTTAAATATATCATCAGCTGAATCCTTTACACACATGCTTATTTACATCAACTTTTGCAGCTGACATGCATATAAACAATATGAAAATGATAAAAACAACTTAGTTGGGAGACGTTCTTATAGAAAACTACAATAACCTATGATTAAGCTTACAAGTGCTTGTAATGATCATAACTGCAGCATTTTGGTCTGATCACATGAGATCTATCAATGCGTCGCTTCATATAACTTGCTTAACTCTCTCAAGCCACTCAAGTTCAAAATTTATACGTCAACAATGTTTAACACGACTTAGCATGATAGACTTAGTAATATTATTGGTAACTGATTACATTTTCCAAAAATACAAAACTACATAAGTAGTGTCGTTTGGTAGCTATATAGTCCAAAGGATCCGCGGGTACAACCTACGTACTGTACAAAAAATTAATCAATCGAATATAATCATACAATACTAGAGGATTGAGAGGAAATGGGATCAAAACTCTGTTTATTAGCATCAAGCAGCAAAAAAAACACGTCAACTAGAGGTAGCCCTAGGTCGAGCAGTCACTTCGCGCCTCAACCGCAAATTTGTTCAAGCAAAACCGTATTAATCAAACAGTACGTTATTGCCAATGGTCCACCAGCATAGAATACTGTAGTGGAGCACTAAAAATAAAGATCAACCAAAAACAAAGATAAATAAAACTTATTTTGTTCAAAGAAACCTGGATTCAGGGGGAGTGAATCAAGTGATGATCAAATCGCAAAGACGCTAAGCATAGCCGAAAAGAGAGTAGAAAGCATTAAATTCTTATCTCAATTACACTGACCTCTATTATGAAATGATTCGGAAATTCCTTCAATGCCACTGAGTGCAGTGACCCGAAATGTTATCAACCTAATTCAATAGTTAAACGATAATGCTACATACCAAGTCGTCCAAAACGGAAAGCTTATTGAAGCCTTTGAAGTGAAGACAGGGGTAAGACAAGACTGCCTATTATAACCGATGAGATTCTTGGTTGTAGTTGGTTGGTTGAATCATGCAAGAGACCGTGGAGAGCAAGAAGACTGGAACACTCTGGATGAATGAGAAAACTTCAAAAGAACTGGACTTCCTGGATTACTTAGGCATTATGCCAGACAAACTCGAAATTCTACAGGCAGAGACAAACATACTGATAGAGAAGGAAGGCAGCGAAGATAAGAACTCAAGTGAGCATAGAGAAGGCAGAGCTGATACAGATAATTGCCGGCCAACAAACAGCAAGCACCAGTCACTATCACTGAGAGAAATTTGAAGAAAGCCACTTCTTTCACTTAACTTGGAGGTTTTGTTTCAACTACAGAAGGAATGAATGTAGATTCACAGAATGGAGAGACGGCGACTGTTGACGAAAGTCTGAAGTCCATTGGAAATGATTTTCGGGACGTGCCAAGTCTGTGAACAATAATGAAGCATGGATTTATTTGACCACTTGTCCAAAATCCGAACATTATTCTTCAGGCTGAGTGTAGGCCTCTCAACTGAATTAAGACTAGTGAAGGTCTCTCAGGCGGTTTTCAATCCTGGCTTTGATATTTTCATTAGTATCACCTGTAGTTGAGATGATGTCTCCTAGATAATTGAAATAAGTGACTTCCTTCAAATTTCTCCTACCGATAGTGACTGGTGCTTGTAGTTTATTTTATTTATTTATTTTTATTTTGATTACAGCTTGATTCCACACCGTATGAAATTTTCAGCATGTGATATCGGTAGCCCAAATTTTGCAGGTCGACCATTAATATAAGGTGTGCGTCTGCGGGGGTTCGAACCCCGGACCATGTGCATGGTCCGCGAGAGTCCTAACCGCTGTGCCACCGACGCAGAGGGTATTTGTATCAACTCTATCGTCTCTATGTTCACCTGGAATCAATTCCATCCTCGCTCATTCTTCAGTCTCCGAGTTTGTATGATTTTTTTCCTTCACGTTTCCCAGTGGAGCACAAGGCTTCAAGCTGGTGGCTTGAAGATTCTGTAGCAGTATGATTACTTTTGCAGGATGGAATTGCTAGCCTCATGCCCAACCTTTCCTCTTAAGCAGCATTATTTCTGGCTCAGCGAGGTAAAGGAGTGCGCCGGCCGAGAGTTTGTGTGATACTAGACATAAATCATCCGCCAAATATAAATGTCTTACGGTTATCTTATCGGTCCACTGTATTCCCGTCTTCTCTCTTCCCACAGTCTGACGCATAATCCAAGCCACCGTCGTTAAGAATATCATTGGTGATAGTAGTGAGCGGCCTTGTCCTACCCCTATATTCACTTCGTAGGCATTGCTAAGTTTTCCGTTGCGAATAACGTGACGTAAAGCTGCTGACTGATATCGGTAAGGATTTGAAGCACCGTACTTCGAAGTGTTCAAGCAGTTTCGAAATTATTTCTTGGTCAACACTATCTGTCGAAGGCTTTTTCGAAGTTGATGAAGTTAGGTTACGCCTTTGACTGCCATTCTATTCAATGTTGTGTGATGATGAGGCTCTGAGTTGCGATTTGATAAGCACATGATTCAAGTTTTCTAAATGCAGCTTGTTCTAGGCAGAGTTCTGAATCCAGTGCATAGATATTTTAAGTTCTTTAAACGTGTAGTTACAACAAACTACAATTATAAATTTTAATATTACTGGAACTAGATGATAAACATTTCTACACAGGACAGTAATATTAGTTCACACATAATATAAAAGTTAGCATAACGGGACTAGTTAGTTAGTGCACAAAAATAACCATAGTTACTAAACAGAATATATATGTATATATTTATTAATCACTCCTTAAGGACTCCTCTTGCTTTCTTTTGCGTTGCTGTTGTTTGTCTTCTTTTTTGTCTCACCATTTTAGCTTCCATTTGACTTTTTGAATGAGAATGAAGTATGTGGATATTTGACCATTTACAATGACAAATGATCTGCAAACATTATTGCTCCCATATCTTACAATTCCTTCATGAATTACGTATTACCTTCCCCCACGACGCAACCTGGATTACATTTGTGGAATATACTCTTATACCGATGGAAACGTATTAATTTGTAATACAGAGTCACGATTGTAACTTATAACAAAGCTGATCCTATCTGTAAAAATAGCTTTCGTTTCTTGGAAACACCCATGTATAAGAAAATATATACTATCATTATACTACATTGAGTACAATTCACTCGTGATGTTACGATGAAAATGCTGAAAAAACTATACAAGTGTATCACTTATTTTGATTATTACCAAATTTGGATAAAAATCAAGAATAAGATTCGATGCTATACACACCTAAGTTATATTGGGGAATTACTTCAAGCTTGTAGTACCCCTATACCAACTGTAAACATGCTTTTTAATCTAATTTGTATACTTGTATTATATGCGTATACAGACCGATTTTATATGTACTTCGCTAACATTTGTCAATTTACTGTTGAATATTACCTTGACACAATTTTGAATTTGACTACTGCTACAATACACATTCGTACTCTTCGCAAGTGCCTTTTGATTTACGTTGTGGGCGTCGAGTAGCCACAACGTCTGCGCACATTAATAAGAGCGAAGAAATACTAGAATATACGTGTACGGCAGTTTAGTCAAATAACACACGCAACAAAATTGGTGAGCCCGACGACAAATTTCGACCCCGACGACTTGTTCATGCCGACGATAACTTGTTCACCGCGTTGATAACTCGTTGACTCCGACGACAACTTGTTCACCCCGACGCATCATTACACTTGCTGGATTATTTATAACCTAACTTTATCGGATCTATATGTATCCATATAATTGACATTTCGAACTCATTCTTGTGCTTTCTCATCACACAACTTGCAGTAATCTGTGGTAAGCATCTGCATTGCATGTTTTTCTGTTTTGCCATATTCTTGGTGTGCATAATTTTTGCTATTTCGTCACTGTTAAACCATTTTTCTACGAATTGTATCATGTCTTCCAATACCTCTAATAACTTAGAGCTGAGATCTGTTAGTACTCTTTCTCTTACTGTACCAGTTTTTAAGCCCAGAGACCCCCATCTTTGGTTTGCACGACTGGAACATTATTTCACTGCCAATAAGCTCACATCACAGACGGCTAAATTCGGCATTTTGAGTACAGTACTACCAGACGAAATCGCCGAACAGGTTCGACAACACATAGTTCAACCCAGCACAGACGCTCCTTACGACATGTTGAAGGATGAGGTACTTCGATGCACTTCGCTTTCTGATAGGCAAACACTCGATCGTTTGTTAAGCAATGTAGAGCTAGGTGATAAAACCCCATCGCAACTCATGAGGCATATGCAAAGCCTAGTGGCAGGAAGAGAAATCGATAAACGTCTATTTTACCAAATCTGGCTGCGACGACTTCCTGCAAACATTCAGCAAGTTCTTGCTTTCGGAGACTACGACATTGACATACAAAAGCTCGCCAAAATCGCGGATAGCATGTACGAGAGGTCAGCACCTCAATCTGTTGCTTCCACTAGCAGAATACCAGACACTCACGATAGGATACAGACTCTAGAACAGAACGTCGACACCTTACTGAGTCAGTTAGCAGCACTGACCACACACACACAGCCAAGCCGTTCTAGAGGCTCGTCTCGTCAACGTTTTTCTAGGTCACCTAGCACGTCATGACATCACGATAATATTTGCTGGCACCACCGTAGTAACAGAAGCAATGCACGACGGTGTCGTTCACCTTGCAACTTTCAGGCTAAACCAAAAGATATATCATCATGTATGAAAACTTCTACTGTCGGCAATCTACGATCTAGCAGTCCTTTGTTCTATGTAACAGATAGAAATACCGTTACTACGTTCTTAGTCGACACAGGAGCAGAGGTGAGTGTTCTCCCTCCGTCTACGCAGGAACGTCAACATCCTGACCCTGCAGTTACGCTCCAAGCTGTTAATAAGTCTAATATTGTTACATATGGAAGTAAACGAATGACTTTAGATTTTGGTCTGCAGAATACCTACACTTGGTCTTTCATCATCGCAGACGTTCCATCCCCAATCCTTGGTATAGATTTTCTACAGCAACACAAACTGCTGGTTGATCCGGTAAGCCCTAAGCTTATAGACTCGCTCAATAAAAAGTACATCGCTGGTACGATTAGCCGTGCATCATCGTTGAACTTGATGGTCACACGCACACCAACATCTCCATATACTGACCTAGTAAATCAGTTCCCTGACATTCTACAACCATCTTTCCGATCAACAGACCATAAAGCTCCAACGAAAGCTTTATCAGCAAAGCAGGTTAATTACTCTCCACGCGAAATACGACATCTCGAGTATATATCCCAAGTCAACTCCGATCTGCGACAAGTCAAGGGTAAAAACAATGAAGTGGCAGACGCTTTATCACGTTTGCACATTGATAACATTGTATGCCCAGACATCGACCACGAACATCTCTCAAACTTACAACGAGAGGACGTCGAACTCAAAAAGATCATGCCTTCTAAAACAACATCTCTAATTCTCGAGGCAGTTCCTTTTGGCACGGCAAAAGTTATCTGCGACACCTCTACAGATAAATACCGACCTTTGTTCCTATAGCTATGAGACATTCAGTATTCGAGAAGTTACATAACTTGTCGCATCCTGGTGTGAGCGCTACTACCAAGCTACTAAGAAAAAGATTTATCCGACCGAACATTAACAGCGACGTTAGGAAATGGACACGAAATCGCTTGTCCTGTCAAAGAGTCAAACCAGCGTTCCTCGACGATTTCGAAGTCAACAATAAGGACCAGCTGAACGATGTCAGTCACGTCTCGTAAACCGTTAATGCCCAGCTCTTCCTACGCTCGGGCTCACGCTGTCGCTTGAAGTTTCTCAGAAACGCTTAGTAATAACGGACGCAAAAACCAAAACACCGATTGGCCACTTGAGAATTCTTTATTGTAACACCAACATATAAAAAATCTTCCACTAAGGTCTGTGAACAAATATTACAATAATAAATCACAATATTACTTCTGACGGTTTACTGCTGACTTCTTTCTGAACAGCGACCGATGAGACGATGACTGTCGTATTGATGCCTCCGCGAAAATTGGGGAAGTTGGTTTTGAGCAAACAACCGTGAACTGATCGTTCAATCTTCAACTGCATTGACACTCCCCGGCAAAAACGGATCCAACCCTTTTTTCCATCACGACCAATACACGTTGACTTGGATGCCATTGCGAGAACCTGGGTCACACGGACAGAGCTGAAATGGAAAACAAACAGAAAAGCCAACACACCACAAGCATACTCACAGCACAATCTCACACATCAATGACGACCTGCGCCTTCCAGATAAAGACATCCTCTTGACATCTTGCAACACAATCGCCACTTGCTAGAATGACTCTTGCAGAATGCAACGTGACCATAGCACCACCTCACGATACTCCACGCACATCCTCTTATCTACTCACTACCAATTACCACTGCAATCGCTTGTCACTCATTCTGCCTCAGTTCTAGTAACGGTGACGTATGCGAGCCTCAGTCGTTTACACTCTTTCTCCCCGGCGTGTGGGACCGCAGCTAACAATTATCTCCGTATGCATTTCATTCTCAGCAACAGCTAGCCTCCCCGGCGTATACGACCCATCTGCTGTCTCTAACATCAATCAATTCATTCACGGATGTAGAAGACTAGAAACAACTTCAGAAGTAATCACGACGAAAATTTTAACAAAATTATGCAATAACAACAAGATACGAAAACAACGAGTAAACACAATTAATCCAAAACACCACCAATTGATATGACACACCACACGTATATACAAACAGTACACACAAACTCGCAGATCGTGTCCCGATGGAATTCCTTTGAAGAATCGCAGGACTTACACCAGTACGCCTACAACCCTTCACAGGTTGACGATTGTAAGTTGTGGAATGTCCGGACACAAACAAGATTAACCAACAATTACAATAATTGGAACTCACACAATTATTTAACACAAACATATGTACAATCAGCACATCAAATGTGGTGGATTCTGCCTTGACGAACTACCCTTGAAGAACTGTAGGACTTACAGCAGTACGCCTACATTCCTTCTCAGGTTGATGATCCAAGTGGAAGTCGTCCGGACACAAACAGAATTACTAACAGCTAGATGACAGATGATATCAATTCAGTATATACAATATGAACATATGTACAAAATCACACACCAAGCACATTGGACTGCTCATTGATGCGCTACCCTTTGAAGAATTGTAGGACTTACAGCAGTACGCCTACAACCCTTCTCAGGTTGACGCCCTAGGTTGGAAAATCATCGCAGAGTTCATTTGCTGATTTCCTTCTATCAGCTATATCCTCAAATCTGAACGGTAACACGCTCATGTCATTGTATCGTAGAACATAGATGACGAACAAACACACGACGTATCTGGTCAACCAAGTGTAGACACAGAGTAATTTACACCAAAGATAATAGCATTCAAATAGTAACTTGAAACTAGAAATGCCTTTATTCGTGCAAGTCAATTTAACAATTACTCTCTCGTTTACACTTGGCTTATCCTCACTAAACTGACCATTGATATTCGTCCTTTCAAACGAACTGATACTAGCATAGTCATTGCACAAGATACTTGAGTTCATGAGCGTCTTTTTCATTGTGGATGACAGCACCAACAACGACTGATTGATATCAGTTGATGAAGTTAGCGGTGGATCAAAAGCTGTTGTTGCTCGACTTTCAGAAATTTGTCTACATGCAAGACCACCACCACTGCTGTCTTTTACTATCAGCTCAGGTTTAGCACTAGCATCTGATGATAGGTGGGCTACATGCTGATCAATCACACTGACGGTCTCACAAGTATGTATGCCTTCTGCAACTGCATCTGCATTTATTTCTACTTCACGTTCAAGTTGTACAGAACCTTTAATCAACTTAGCAGTAGTAGGCATTCCCCTCATCTCATCATGATCAACCAAAGACAACTTTGAAGTATCATGATCATTATCACGAATATTCAATTTACCATCATCTATCTGGTCGACTTCATCAATTTCAAACTCTTTAATAACAGAAGTAGACAATTTTGGTTCCTTCTCACAAATCCTAAAAGGCTTTATAACTTCACTCTGACTAGTAATACCTTGTAAACTTGTAGGGTCAGAACTGGACTCTGAAGCAGCAACTCTATTCTGTGACACTCTATTCAACAATGGCTTACCAGTTGCAACTACAGACTTCTTCACCACACCGTTATCGTCACACAATTCGGAGTCAGGCCTGGAGTTTACATTTAGCTTATCACTAAACTTAGTCACTGATTCTCTCTTCACCTTTGTATGCACCTCTTGCAAACGTGTAAAACACAACCGTGTTTGTCTTGCATCTTGTAATTTATCTGTTGAGGATGTACTACGAAACCTGTTACACTCACTAGATCTATATGCATTACTTGACATCATGGAGCCTTCTCGATATCCACTTCTCTGAGGCCCTTTCGTCATCAATGATTGCATTTTACCCTCAGACTGCTCTATTCTAGGGGTGAGATTCAATATACTGGCAAACTTGCTCATAGATTGATTGACACTATCTTTTACTAGTTTCAGGATATCATCAAATTTTGGCTCGATACCCTCATCCTCCATACGGGAGCTTATCTTCACCCACTTCCTTTGCAGCCGAGTAGGTAGGCGTCTCGCAATTACCTCTAGGACTGAGCTCGAGTGGAGGTCACTCATGCAATTCATCGAAATCAAGGTATTCTTATAAGTCATCAGATTATCCAAAAACTCAGTAAGTGCCTTGGAGTCATCTTGAAGTTGACTGCCGTTACCTTTGACAGCTTCGTATACGTTCCTTACAATCATTGAAGGTCTTCCAAACCTTTGACGTAATATGCTCATAGCCTCAGCGTATCCCTCATTAGGGGGCATGAGCTTACAGCACTGTATAGCTCTTGAAGCATCTCCAGTGCAATACCTCATCAAATACATCAATTTCAATTCATCACTTAATAAAAAACTACTCAACATGATCTCAAACTCCTTTACAAATTGTAAATAATCAGCCGGGTTTCCATCGAAACACCGTGGTTCAAATTTAGGGAGTTTGATGTTCCTATTATCCCTGGACGGCGAAACAGTAACATCAACCATGTCATGCTTAACATCAAACACATCGTTACAAGAAACAGACAAGTCACCATGACTTACTTTCCTGTTTGCATCCAAGACGCTCTGTCCCTTCTTTGACCCAGGCATTGTTGAACTTGACCGTTAATGCCCAGCTCTTCCTACGCTCGGGCTCACGCTGTCGCTTGAAGTTTCTCAGAAACGCTTAGTAATAACGGACGCAAAAACCAAAACACCGATTGGCCACTTGAGAATTCTTTATTGTAACACCAACATATAAAAAATCTTCCACTAAGGTCTGTGAACAAATATTACAATAATAAATCACAATATTACTTCTGACGGTTTACTGCTGACTTCTTTCTGAACAGCGACCGATGAGACGATGACTGTCGTATTGATGCCTCCGCGAAAATTGGGGAAGTTGGTTTTGAGCGAACAACCATGAATTGATCGTTCAATCTTCAACTGCATTGACACTCCCCGGCAAAAATGGATCCATCCCTTTTTTCCATCACGACCAATACACGTTGACTTGGATGCCATTGCGAGAACCTGGGTCACTCGGACAGAGCTGAAATGGAAAACAAACAGAAAAGCCAACACACCACAAGCATACTTTCAGCACAATCTCACACATCAATGACGACCTCCGCCTTCCAGTTAAAGGTATCCTCTTGACATTTTGCAACACAACCGCCACTTGCTAGAATGACTCTTGCAGAACGCAACGTGACCATAGCACCACCTCACGATACTCCACGCACATCCTCGTATCTACTCACTACCAATTACCACTGCAATCGCTTGTCACTCATTCTGCCTCAGTTCTAGTAACGGTGACGTATGCGAGCCTCAGTCGTTTACACTCTTTCTCCCCGGCGTGTGAGACCGCAGCTAACAATTATCTCCGTATGCATTTCATTCTCAGCAACAGCCTAGCCTCCCCGGCGTATACGACCCATCTGCTGTCTCTAACATCAATCAATTCATTCACGGATGTAGAAGACTCGAAACAACTTCAGAAGTAATCACGACGAAAATTTTAACAAAATTATGCAGTAACAACCAGATACGACAACAACGAGTAAACACAATTAATCCAAAAACACCACCAATTGATATGACACACCACACGTATATACAAACAGTACACACAAACTCGCAGATCGTGTCCCGATGGAATTCCTTTGAAGAATCGCAGGACTTACACCAGTACGCCTACAACCCTTCACAGGTTGACGATTGTAAGTTGTGGAATGTCCGGACACAAACAAGATTAACCAACAATTACAATAATCGGAACTCACACAATTATTTAACACAAACATATGTACAATCAGCACATCAAATGTGGTGGATTCTACCTTGACGAACTACCCTTGAAGAACTGTAGGACTTACAGCAGTACGCCTACATTCCTTCTCAGGTTGATGATACAAGTGGAAGTCGTCCGGACACAAACAGAACTACTAACAGCTAGATGACAGATGATATCAATTCAGTATATACAATATGAACATATGCACAAAATCACACACCAAGCACATTGGACTGCTCATTGATGCGCTACCCTTTGAAGAATTGTAGGACTTACAGCAGTACGCCTACAACCCTTCTCAGGTTGACGCCCTAGGTTGGAAAATCATCGCAGAGTTCATTTGCTGATTTCCTTCTATCAGCTATATCCTCAAATCTGAACGGTAACACGCTCATGTCATTGTATCGTAGAACATAGATGACGAACAAACACACGACGTATCTGGTCAAGCAAGTGTAGGCACAGAGTAATTTACACCATAGATAATAGCATTCAAATAGTAACTTGAAACTAGAAATGCCTTTATTCGTGCGAGTCAATTTAACAATTACTCTCTCGTTTATACTTGGCTTATCCTCACTAAACTGACCATTGATATCCGCCCTTTCAAACGAACTGATACTAGCATAGTCATTGCACAAGATACTTGAGTTCATGAGCGTCTTTTTCATTGTGGATCACAGCACCAACAACGACTGATTGATATCAGTTGATGAAGTTAGCAGTGGATCAAAAGCTGTTGCTGCTCGACTTTCAGAAATTTGTCTACATGCAAGACCATCACCACTGCTGTCTTTTACTATCAGCTCAGGTTTAGCAATAGCATCTGATGATAGGTGGGCTACATGCTGATCAATCACACTGACGGTCTCACAAGTATGTATGCCTTCTGCAACTGCATCTGCATTTATTTCTACTTCACGTTCAAGTTGTACAGAACCTTTAATTAACTTAGCAGTAGTAGGCATTCCCCTCATATCATCATGATCAACCAAAGACAACTTTGAAGTATCATGATCATTATCACGAATATTTAATTTACCATCATCTATCTGGTCGACTTCATCAATTTCAAACTCTTTAATAACAGAAGTAGACAATTTTAGTTCCTTCTCACAAATCCTAAAAGGCTTTATAACTTCACTCTGACTAGTAATACCTTGTAAACTTGTAGGGTCAGAACTGGACTCCGAAGCAGCAACTCTATTCTGTGACACTCTATTCAACAATGGCTTACCAGTTGCAACTACAGACTTCTTCACCACACCGTTATCGTCACACAATTCGGAGTCAGGCCTGGAGTTTACATTTAGCTTATCACTGAACTTGCTCACTGATTCACAGTTCACCTTTGTATGCACCTCTTGCAAACGTGTAAAACACAACCGTGTTTGTCTTGCATCTTGTAACTTATCTGTTGAGGATGTACTACGAAACCTGTTACACTCACTAGATCTATATGCATTACTTGACATCATGGAGCCTTCTCGATATCCACCTCTTTGCGGCCTATTCGTCATCAATGATTGCGTTTTACCCTCAGACTGCTCTATTCTAGGGGTGAGATGTAATAGACTGGCAAACTTGCTCATAGATTGATTGACACTATCTTTTACTAGTTTCAGGATATCATCAAACTTTGGCTCGATACCCTCATCCTCCATACGGGAGCTTATCTTCACCCACTTCCTTTGCAGTCGAGTAGGTAGGCGTCTCGCAATTACCTCTAGGACTGAGCTCGAGTTGAGGTCACTCATGCAATTCATCGAAATCAAGGTATTCTTATAAGTCATCAGATTATCTAAAAACTCAGTAAGTGCCTTGGAGTCATCTTGAAGTTGACTGCCGTTACCTTTGACAGCTTCGTATACGTTCCTTACAATCATTGAAGGTCTTCCAAACCTTTGACGTAATATGCTCATAGCCTCAGCGTATCCCTCATTAGGGGGCATGAGCTTACAGCACTGTATAGCTCTTGCAGCATCTCCAGTGCAATACCTCATCAAATACATCAATTTCAATTCATCACTTAATAGAAAACTACTCAACATGATCTCAAACTCCTTTACATATTGTAAATAATCAGCCGGGTTTCCATCGAAACACTCTGGCTCAAATTTGGGGAGTTTGATGTTCCTATTATCCCTGAACGGCGAAACAGTAACATCAACCATATCATGCTTAACATCAGACACATCATTACAAGTAACAGACACGTCACCATGACTTACTTTCCTGTTTGCATCCAAGACACTCTGTCCCTTCTTTGACCCAGGCATTGTTGAACTTGACCGTTATTGCCCAGCTCTTCCTACGCTCGGGCTCACGCTGTCGCTTGAAGTTTCTCAGAAACGCTTAGTAATAACGGACGCAAAAATCAAAACACCGATTGGCCACTTGAGAATTCTTTATTGTAACACCAACATATAATAAATGTTACATTAAGGTCTGTGAACAAATATTACAATAATAAATCACAATATTACTTCTGACGGTTTACTGCTGACTTCTTTCTGAACAGCGACCGATGAGACGATGACTGTCGTATTGATGCCTCCGCGAAAATTGGGGAAGTTGGTTTTGAGCAAACAACCAAGAATTGATCGTTCAGTCTTCAACTGCATTGACAAACGACGTGCCAACACCTACATCCACACAAGCTTCAACGTCGACAGAGAAACCCGTGAAAACAACGCGATCTGGTAGACGAGTCCATTGGCCTAAACGTTACGTGCAAGTCATCGAAATATAACTTACTACGAATTTGCATTTTTATTACCTTTGTTCATAGTTGTCATTTGATTACTCATTAACTGACTAATATTTTCATACGTAAATCACGTCATTTTTATTTTAACATCGATATTTCCTATATTATTGCATTTAGTCATATCTCGCTTATCATTCACTTATCGTTCTCGTCTACAGAATACAGATCCTCGGCCAATTTTATCGTTCCTTATATGTTCTAATATGGGTAGCAATCCTGCTACCTGCCTGTCTCCTTTTCAACCTTCTGTACCCTACTTTTCACGGCCCGTCACTAGACCACTAGGTCACTGCTTGAATAAGATCGGGTCCCAGTGGCTCAGTGGTCAACAAACTAGGTCGCTGACTTTGTACTCAGGGGGTCCTGGGATCGAAATTTGTTGATTGGTGAGCACTGATGAGGAGTCTCAAACCAAGACGGAACAGCTATCCAGCACTCACAGCTGGTTTTCCAGTGGTTTTCTAACTGATGTCAGCTCATGATGAACTACTCCATCCAATCTAACTAATTCCACGAAAAAGCAATACTCTAAAATTCAATACTGTTTAAATAAATACTAAAAATTTTGCATCTGAATGACAAGTGAGACAGGCGGAAACACTTAGGAGTGAGAAAAATAATAATAGTAATGCGAGAAATGCACATAGAATAACAAAATAAATAGATAAATTATTGTCTATCCCTCTACGAACAAGCCAGAGTTCGAATTTGTACACACCTTGTTGTACACAAAGTTCTGACTTAAATTCATGAATAGTCAAGGCCTCGGCCGTCTTTAGAAATTTAAAACTAAGAAAACACGTCATGTAAGCCTGAATTCGGTAGATGATCTTCAAATCATGAACAGGGTTGGTAGAGTGACAAAAAGGAACAGGTATTCTTTAATATTGAGCTTCGCACACACTTTCTTTCACCTTTATAAAGTCATGCTTGAATATATTCCGGTATCCGTGTGGAAAGCGTCTTCTAGCTGGGGCCAGTGTACCTTGATCCCATAGAGCAAGTTAACTGGTAACCTCGCCAGATTACTTGCTTGCTAGGCTACCAGCTTTCTAGTTTTCTAGCCGGTACCGAGCCCGGGTAAAGAGGGAGGGCTGGAGCGTGGTGCTAGCAACTCCACCTCCATAAAACAACCAAATCGCTACAGAAAGTTCAGTGAATAAATATATTAAAAATTCCAAAAGCATAAACGATAACCTAATTTTTGCTGCAATCAGAACAACAAAATGACGAAGGCTGGTGAAAGCCTTCGGGAAGCCAGTCAGCTGCCCAGATAGCCTCTGAAATGAGAAGGTACAGAATAGAAGTGTTGGGAATCTGCGAAAGCAGATGGAACGGAGCTGGAAGGTGCCAACTACCTACTGCAGAGACAATAATCTATTCCGACCACCGAGAGGACAACCACGAGCACACCGAGGGAGTGGCCATCATGATGTCAACAACAGCAGCCAAAGCTCTCATGCAGTGAGAACCAATCTCCTCCAGGATAATGACAGCCAGGTTCAACTCAAACGGAAGGAAAGTTACAGTCATTCAATGCTATGCGCCTACAAACGTCTCAGAACAAGAGAAGAAGGAGGCGTTCTACAGACAACTACAAACAATAATGGACAACGTCCCAAATGGTGACATCAAACTCCTGATGGGCGACATGAATGCGAAGCTGGGAGGCGACAATACAGGAAGAGAACTCACCATGGGTCGAGTGTCCCTCAGTGAAATGAACGACAATGGTGAACTCTTCTCAGCCTTCTGCGCCTTCAATGATTTGGTGATTGGCGGTAGTGTGTTCAAACACAAGTTAACATAGACAAGACGCGAAGGTTATGAAAATAACCAACCAACAACAACAACAGCAGCAACATCCAGCGTCAATCACCATCAATGGGAGGGATTTGAAAGAGGTTACTTCATTCAATTATCGAAGGAGCATTGTCTCAACTAGAGGCAGTCGGAACGGACGAGGATGTCAAATCGAGCGAGAATCGGGAAGGCGAGAAACACATTCATCAACCTGAAACAACCAATCTGGAAATCATCGTGACTCAGCATCCACAACAAAATTCGGTCGGATCTTGAATACAAACGTCCAGACAGTTCTTCTATACGGATAAGAAACTTGGCGAGCGGGTCGCAAGGAATATTTCCAAAAGCCTGTTGCAGGCCTTTATCAACAACTGTCTGTGCTGGCTCTGTACTGAAGACCAGAGGGCGGTGCTGGAAACAATCATCAACAAGGAATTATGGGAACAAACAAAGCAAGAACCAATCACCCAACAAATATGCAGGAGAAATTGGAAATGGGTCGGTCACTCGCTGAGGAGATCATTGGATGACATCGGGCGTCAAGCCCTCGAGTGGAACATGAAAAGGAAGCAGCGTGTGGGACGTCCAAGGGTGACATGGAGGAGTTGATGTGAAAAAGAGTTGAAAGAGTATGGAGTAACATGGATGCAGGTGAAAAATACAGCAGCAGACAGAAGCAAAAGGAGACGTGCAGTTGAAGCCCTATGTTCCACTAGGAACCCAAAGGAGCAATTATAATAATAAGTAAACTGGTGGATGCACAAGGAGGCAGACAGATAAAGAGTTTGTCTGTTATAGAAATGGAGAACAACTTGCATCTGATGAACGTCATTTGTAATTTTCCTGCGAAGAACGACCTACTGACTGCTGATCTGAAGCTTGATCACTTTCGAATTACAAGTTCATGAATAAAATTTTCTTTGGAACTGAGTCAGTGATCAGTTAAGACTTCTTATCCTTTAAGTTACTGTCAATAAATAAGTAAGTAATGCAATTGTAAGAAAATGATTCA
The DNA here is from genome assembly GCA_944472135.2 of Trichobilharzia regenti. Lineage (NCBI taxonomy): Eukaryota > Metazoa > Platyhelminthes > Trematoda > Strigeidida > Schistosomatidae > Trichobilharzia > Trichobilharzia regenti. The sequence continues at coordinate 104,252 of CALYDD020000353.1, read as the reverse complement.
ACTGTGTGATATTTTATTTTTCATTAACATATTAGGCAGAATGCTGTGCCGTGTGTGTAAGTTAATGAGAACACCCTGATGTTTTCATGAATAATTTAAAATGTTTCTAACTGTCAACAGAATTTTATCGTTATTATTATTATTACTATTATTCCCTTGCGTTCCGATTGGAACATAGGCATCCCCCCCTGTCATCTACATAAGTGAACGTAATTGCTTGATTTATGCAATACATGTTCAGGATTTGTGAGTACGGCCAAAACAGTAGATCAAGGTATCAAGAATGCCTGTTATTCGATTTGATTGCGTTAATTTTCCTTATTTTAAGTGCATAATTTTACTGGAGAATCTCACAATTTTTTCATTTTAGATGGACCAGTTCAGAATCGATTTTGTGAGTTTACTAAATTTGTTGCTTGGATAACCATGAAAGTGAAGGAAACTTAAGCGAAAGGTTATGTCATCATTATTACTTAAAAAGATGAAATGAAGTAAACAATACACTTCTGATAACTTAAATTCTAAGCTGTAAAGTTGTAAAGTGGTTCTTAAAGTTAACAAGAATGACAAGGATGGTCATTTTGTGACAAAACATATGCAAATACAGATGTGGAAGAAAAATGAATAAATTATGAGACCTAGTTGAGTAATCTTGCGTAATCTGAAGACCTTTTTAGTGATGACTATCGCTCAGAAATGACCAACATTATTCATAAGAATTAGCAATTCAGAATGTTTGTGTGTGTAAATTATACAGGCATTTTACAGTTAGGAGTTTCATACAAAAATTTAACTCCAGTATTTTCATTTGTTTTTAATTTTAGGCACACTTGGATGCTTAGGTTATTTGTTATTATTATTTCCTTTAATTCCTAGAGGAACATAGTAATTCAGCTGCACGTCTTCATTGCCTTCGGTTCTCTGTTAAAGCTTTCACCTGGCTCCAGGTCTGCCTAAATTCTTTCATCTCCTCTTCACATGACCTCCTCCAAGTCGCCCTTGCACTGACGACCAACTCGCCGCTTCCCTTTTGGGTTCCACTCGAGCAATGGCCTGTCTAGTGGTGTAAATTGGTGGTTTCCTCAGCGTATGGCCAATCCATCTCTATTTCTCCCTCCCTATTTGTTTCACAATCGGTTATTGGTTGGTTCACTTAGTGCCAGAGATCCCTGTTCCTGATCTTTTCTGGCTGGCCATCTGATCTTGAGTAGTATTGAGCGAAGACAGCTGTTGATGAAGGTCTGTATTTTGTTTGAGATGCTCTTCATAATGCGTCAAGTCTCTGATCCGTATAAATGCACTGACTTCACAGTGTTAATTATTAGTATATTTGAGCTTGGATTTTGATAGTCTGTGAAGTCACTGGCACGGTTCACCCCCATAGCTTTTCGGTGATAACTTTTAGTAAGTTGGTAGCAAGCTTGAGATTTATGTGTCGTGTTTCAAAATGGCACATCCATAAATTCTAAACTTATGAAGGAAACACTACTGTGGATAAAATTTTATTCTGATAAATCACACCGTGTTAGTCAACGAAATATTGACTTAATACAAGACGAGACAATATAAATCAACATAGGGTTGAAGAGACATTGAAGACTAGGGAGTGTTGGACGGCTGTTTCACCCTAGTTTGAGAATCATCTGTTTGAACACGGGGGACCTTCCGGTTACCCGGCTGTTCAGTACTCCGTGGTTTACAATGGTTCTGTAACTAATATCAATACGTGATTAACTCGTAAGCACAAAACTAGTACATTTCAAAGTGACATCGAAAAAGGGATTTTCTTCGTTTGAATCTTTGTTTTAATGTACATATATGTATATATCTATAAAAATGCAGATTTATAGAAGCTTGAACCTGGATAGAAGAAATCCGTCGTAAAGAAAATACTACGAAAATCAGATAACATGACGTTTATCAGATGAACGAAACTGGCAACAGAAGGGGATCTAGTTGTGTTCGCTACATGAAGTCAAATTTTATGCGAATGAAAACAGATAGAAGTTTCTGATATTTTCTGAAAGAAGCTATTGAGGAACCAAGTATCCTTATTGACGACGAATCAAACTCTACCTTATTCCAAAGTGAGATCTTCGTTGTTTAAGATAATAGACGATAGATTCTAGAGCATAGAATAAGGTTTCCATCCTGAAGTGTGGGTGTTTTGCAGTATCCATACAGGGAATAAATATTTCCCGATTATCTTAATTTCCAGTCGAATATTTCTTTGTTTCTTTACTAAATTGATGTTAAAATGAGTCAGTTGATTGATAAAAACAAAACGTTTCCAATATTAAATACACATCAACTCAAAGGTACAAACAATTCAATTCACTTATGAATTGGAAAGTCAGGAAGGGGAGCTTCCAATGTTAGATTGCAACTTAAAAAAGAAAGAAGGTGGGAAGTTAAACACCAGTGTTTACAGAATACCCACACATTCAAACAGATATCTGGATTTCCGATCATCCCATCCTGTGTCAGTACAAATAAAATTAGTGAAATGTTTAAATGACAGAGCACAAAAACTAAGTAGTAGCAAGGAAAATCTAAGACAGGAAGTGATACACATAAAAGAAGCCTTGAAACTTAATAATTACCCGGATAAATTAGTCAAGAAATATGTAAGTAAATGTAAAAAAAAATAAATAATGATAAAAGTGATAGTTATAATAATAATGATAACAATAATAATAATAGTGATAATAATAATACTAATAACGACACCAAGAATGAGGAATGTAAATCATCAACAGTAATTCCATGCAAAGAAAAGAACCTCGGAAGCCTTACGCAGAATTCTTAACAAGGCAAGAATAAAAGTGGCATTCAATCCACAAACTCAACTAGAAGCAAGTTTTGTTGGTTAAAGGATCCTGTGGTGCCTTTAAAACAAAACAATTTAATGTATCTAATACCCTGCAATTATTATTTTGTCAGGTCAAACTAGTAGAACAGGGACAGTCAGACTAGCCGAACAAAAAAAACCTAGCAAAATCTAGATTGGTTGGCCCCAATAAGATTAGAAATCTACAGAATAGTTCAGCTACAGCACTACATACAGTTACACACAACCAAACAATAGGATGATATAGGATGACAGTTTTAAAATCTAATGTCACAGGGTATAGGGAGAGATTGATAACAGAAGCTTTGTTTATCGAATCAACTGCAAATACATGTAATAGAAATGATTCAACACCTGTCCCAGATATATGGAAAATTCTACTACCCCTACGAAAAATAGGAGAAGGCAAAGAAACCAACAAAACTCAAATCTCAAAGTCGTGTGACCACAATTGGTATGATTTTGAACAATAAATTTTGTTCGAAACGTCATCCAGTATACAATACTGTTTCACTCACTGTGTGATACATCTAATAAACAAACTAATATGGAATTACTTACTACTACAGTGCTCAAGTTTCACACATATATTAAATAGTGGTCGCCTTTGATAAACTTTTCAGATTAAAAAGGAAAGAAATTTGAAAAGTGTAAGCTGACTGAGGTGATAAATTTGCGTTTTAATTTTTAATGCTGTACACTTTCGATTTTCCCGCATATATATCATCATCTGCTGATGTTGAAAAAACGCTTTATAATAAAGATGTATTAACATATGATAGAGAAGATTTGTAGCTCAGGTGGATAATTTTGATGTGGTTTTGTTCTCTGAGCTGGATAGTTAGTTTGCGAAGCTTTCATCACCTTACTGGGTGACATCTTCAGCGCATACTTCAAATTGAAGTGAGCTTTTAGGTTTCTCCACGAGTTTATTAATCATTCCTCCTGGTGACCTTGGACGTGATTGGTTGTTTATGTATGTTTTCACACCTTCTAGGTTACTTGTGTTGGAACTGATTGTTTCTGTGACTTGAACTTTGGCCAATCGTGTGTGAAGTTTCTTTCTTATTGGTTGATAAATTTTGTCTATCTCGATGTGTCTATTGATTGATGATTCACTGGAATGCCAAGCTTCTAAAAATTCTCTAGCATTCTTGTTATTTCCTTTGTCTAATATTTGAACGTTGTCCCAGTCGAATTGATGTCCGTGGTTGTCTGTGTGTAGTGAAATGAGGGAGTGTATATCATGTCTTTTGACGGCTAGCTTATGTTCGTGGATACGAAGACGAAGGGGACGTCCACTTTGGCCAATGTAGTGTTTTTCACAGTTGTTACAGTTTATTTTGTAGATGATGTTGGTTTTGTCTTCTTTTGCTGTTGAGTCTTTTGGTTGACATAGAATTGAGTGCAGCGACTTTGTTGGTTTGTGTACGACGTCAATTCCTAAAGGTTTGAAGAGTCTTTTAGTGATTTCTGAGATATCCTTTATATATGGTAAGGCGATTTTCTTTGTGTTTTCCTTGGTGGCTTTTGTTTTGGTAGGTTGGCTTGGGGGTATATGTCTCTTGATGAAATTCCGGGGATATCCATTCTTTTGGAAGACGTCCATGAGATACTTTTCTTCAATTTTTCTTAAGGTGGGAGTGCTGCAGTGAGTCCTTGCTCTCTTGAATAGTGTTTGTATGCAGTTCCTTTTGTGTGCTATTGGGTTGTTGCTGTTGTAATTCAGTATTTGGTCTGTGTGAGTTGATTTCCTATAAACTTGAGTTTCTAATTCTCCTGTAGTTGTTCGCCTGACTAAGACGTCCAAAAATGGTATTTTGTTCTCGGATTCCTCTTCTCTTGTGAATTTGATGTCGTTGAAGACGTTGTTTATTAAGTTGTGAGTTTTGTCTAATTCGTTTCTTTTGATTATTACAAATGTGTCGTCGACGTAGCGTATCCAAATCTTGGGTTTGATCTTTGGTAGAATTATGTTTTCGAGTCTTTGCATCACTGCTTCTGCAATCAAACCTGATATTGGCGATCCCATGGGTGTTCCTTTGACTTGTTCATATATTTGGCCGTTGAATTGGAAGTATGTTGTTAGGCATAGATTTATGCATTCCATCCAGCTTGTGTGTTGCATTTTTGATTGTTGTGGAAGTTGTTCGTCGTTGCTAAGTAATTGCTCCATGGTTTCTTTTGCTAGTTTTTGTCCGATAGAGGTATATAATGCTGTCACGTCGAAGGATACCATTATTTCTTGTTCATCTATTTGGATGTCTCTGATTTTCTCTAGGAATTGGATAGCAGAGTTGATGGAGTGATCACAGGATTCCGTTAGGTGTTTTAGTTTTCTGTATAATTCCTTGGACAAATTATATGTTGGAGTTCCTGGGAGTGATACAATTGGTCGTAACGGGATATTTGCCTTGTGTATTTTGGGTCTGCCGTAGAATCGAGGTAGGACTGGTCCATTGGATTTCATTCGCCATTGGTCTTGTTTTGTGATCTGTCCAGTTTTGCTGAGCTTGTTTAAGGTCCTTTGGATGCGGTTGTCCAATGTTTGTATGGGATTTGTTGGGAGTTGTTGATATACATCTTCATCTTTGAGTAGTTCTTCAGCTTTCTTGGTGTATTCTTCTCTGTCCATGACTACTGTTGTTCTTCCTTTGTCGGCTGGTAAAATGACGATGTCCTTCCTATTTTTCAGCTTTTTGAGGGCCTTTAGTTCTTGAGAGTTGAGTTGTGTGTGTTGTCTTTTCTGTTTGACCATTGGTACAATTGTTTGGCGTATCTCTTCCTGTGTTTCCTCGTTCAAGTTTGATGATTTGAGTAATGATTCAAGGGCAGCGAAGAAATCAGTTTTTGAAGCATCTCCGGTGTTGTAGTTTAATCCTTTTTGTAGTAGTTGTTGTTCCATTTTTGATAGTGGTTGTTTTGATAGGTTGACTACGCAGTCTATGGGCGTATTGTCTGGTTGTTGTTTTCTAATCTTGGCTAGCTTGGTTTTGAGGACTCTTCGTCTTTGTTCTCTGTGTTTTCCACTTGACAGTGAAATTGCGGTGATCAGCGTTGACAGGTGTTCTTGGTTGAGGGTTTTCTCTAATTTTGCTTTTTGGACATCTATTATTTGTTGATATTTGTTGATCCGATAATGTGCGTCCGTAATCATTAATTTGACCATTCGTCTTCCACATTGTTCGGCCAATTTCCATCCCATTGGGCAGTTGACTGGTGGCTTGTATCTTACACTGTTTGGTAGGATTGAATGACGAAGGCACTCATGGAGAAAGAATAATTGTTCTCTGGTGGATCCTTGCCTTTTGGCGAAGTCTTCCCACTTTCGAACAGAGAGAAGCGTATCCCGCTCGTAAGATTTAGATATGATAGAGAAGATTTGTAGCTCAGGTGGATAATTTTGATGTGGTTTTGTTCTCTGAGCTGGATAGTTAGTTTGCGAAGCTTTCATCACCTTACTGGGTGACATCTTCAGCGCATACTTCAAATTGAAGTGAGCTTTTAGGTTTCTCCACGAGTTTATTAATCATTCCTCCTGGTGACCTTGGACGTGATTGGTTGTTTATGTATGTTTTCACACCTTCTAGGTTACTTGTGTTGGAACTGATTGTTTCTGTGACTTGAACTTTGGCCAATCGTGTGTGAAGTTTCTTTCTTATTGGTTGATAAATTTTGTCTATCTCGATGTGTCTATTGATTGATGATTCACTGGAATGCCAAGCTTCTAAAAATTCTCTAGCATTCTTGTTATTTCCTTTGTCTAATATTTGAACGTTGTCCCAGTCGAATTGATGTCCGTGGTTGTCTGTGTGTAGTGAAATGAGGGAGTGTATATCATGTCTTTTGACGGCTAGCTTATGTTCGTGGATACGAAGACGAAGGGGACGTCCACTTTGGCCAATGTAGTGTTTTTCACAGTTGTTACAGTTTATTTTGTAGATGATGTTGGTTTTGTCTTCTTTTGCTGTTGAGTCTTTTGGTTGACATAGAATTGAGTGCAGCGACTTTGTTGGTTTGTGTACGACGTCAATTCCTAAAGGTTTGAAGAGTCTTTTAGTGATTTCTGAGATATCCTTTATATATGGTAAGGCGATTTTCTTTGTGTTTTCCTTGGTGGCTTTTGTTTTGGTAGGTTGGCTTGGGGGTATATGTCTCTTGATGAAATTCCGGGGATATCCATTCTTTTGGAAGACGTCCATGAGATACTTTTCTTCAATTTTTCTTAAGGTGGGAGTGCTGCAGTGAGTCCTTGCTCTCTTGAATAGTGTTTGTATGCAGTTCCTTTTGTGTGCTATTGGGTTGTTGCTGTTGTAATTCAGTATTTGGTCTGTGTGAGTTGATTTCCTATAAACTTGAGTTTCTAATTCTCCTGTAGTTGTTCGCCTGACTAAGACGTCCAAAAATGGTATTTTGTTCTCGGATTCCTCTTCTCTTGTGAATTTGATGTCGTTGAAGACGTTGTTTATTAAGTTGTGAGTTTTGTCTAATTCGTTTCTTTTGATTATTACAAATGTGTCGTCGACGTAGCGTATCCAAATCTTGGGTTTGATCTTTGGTAGAATTATGTTTTCGAGTCTTTGCATCACTGCTTCTGCAATCAAACCTGATATTGGCGATCCCATGGGTGTTCCTTTGACTTGTTCATATATTTGGCCGTTGAATTGGAAGTATGTTGTTAGGCATAGATTTATGCATTCCATCCAGCTTGTGTGTTGCATTTTTGATTGTTGTGGAAGTTGTTCGTCGTTGCTAAGTAATTGCTCCATGGTTTCTTTTGCTAGTTTTTGTCCGATAGAGGTATATAATGCTGTCACGTCGAAGGATACCATTATTTCTTGTTCATCTATTTGGATGTCTCTGATTTTCTCTAGGAATTGGATAGCAGAGTTGATGGAGTGATCACAGGATTCCGTTAGGTGTTTTAGTTTTCTGTATAATTCCTTGGACAAATTATATGTTGGAGTTCCTGGGAGTGATACAATTGGTCGTAACGGGATATTTGCCTTGTGTATTTTGGGTCTGCCGTAGAATCGAGGTAGGACTGGTCCATTGGATTTCATTCGCCATTGGTCTTGTTTTGTGATCTGTCCAGTTTTGCTGAGCTTGTTTAAGGTCCTTTGGATGCGGTTGTCCAATGTTTGTATGGGATTTGTTGGGAGTTGTTGATATACATCTTCATCTTTGAGTAGTTCTTCAGCTTTCTTGGTGTATTCTTCTCTGTCCATGACTACTGTTGTTCTTCCTTTGTCGGCTGGTAAAATGACGATGTCCTTCCTATTTTTCAGCTTTTTGAGGGCCTTTAGTTCTTGAGAGTTGAGTTGTGTGTGTTGTCTTTTCTGTTTGACCATTGGTACAATTGTTTGGCGTATCTCTTCCTGTGTTTCCTCGTTCAAGTTCAACGTTTCAACGACATCAAATTCACAAGAGAAGAGGAATCCGAGAACAAAATACCATTTTTGGACGTCTTAGTCAGGCGAACAACTACAGGAGAATTAGAAACTCAAGTTTATAGGAAATCAACTCACACAGACCAAATACTGAATTACAACAGCAACAACCCAATAGCACACAAAAGGAACTGCATACAAACACTATTCAAGAGAGCAAGGACTCACTGCAGCACTCCCACCTTAAGAAAAATTGAAGAAAAGTATCTCATGGACGTCTTCCAAAAGAATGGATATCCCCGGAATTTCATCAAGAGACATATACCCCCAAGCCAACCTACCAAAACAAAAGCCACCAAGGAAAACACAAAGAAAATCGCCTTACCATATATAAAGGATATCTCAGAAATCACTAAAAGACTCTTCAAACCTTTAGGAATTGACGTCGTACACAAACCAACAAAGTCGCTGCACTCAATTCTATGTCAACCAAAAGACTCAACAGCAAAAGAAGACAAAACCAACATCATCTACAAAATAAACTGTAACAACTGTGAAAAACACTACATTGGCCAAAGTGGACGTCCCCTTCGTCTTCGTATCCACGAACATAAGCTAGCCGTCAAAAGACATGATATACACTCCCTCATTTCACTACACACAGACAACCACGGACATCAATTCGACTGGGACAACGTTCAAATATTAGACAAAGGAAATAACAAGAATGCTAGAGAATTTTTAGAAGCTTGGCATTCCAGTGAATCATCAATCAATAGACACATCGAGATAGACAAAATTTATCAACCAATAAGAAAGAAACTTCACACACGATTGGCCAAAGTTCAAGTCACAGAAACAATCAGTTCCAACACAAGTAACCTAGAAGGTGTGAAAACATACATAAACAACCAATCACGTCCAAGGTCACCAGGAGGAATGATTAATAAACTCGTGGAGAAACCTAAAAGCTCACTTCAATTTGAAGTATGCGCTGAAGATGTCACCCAGTAAGGTGATGAAAGCTTCGCAAACTAACTATCCAGCTCAGAGAACAAAACCACATCAAAATTATCCACCTGAGCTACAAATCTTCTCTATCATATCTAAATCTTACGAGCGGGATACGCTTCTCTCTGTTCGAAAGTGGGAAGACTTCGCCAAAAGGCAAGGATCCACCAGAGAACAATTATTCTTTCTCCATGAGTGCCTTCGTCATTCAATCCTACCAAACAGTGTAAGATACAAGCCACCAGTCAACTGCCCAATGGGATGGAAATTGGCCGAACAATGTGGAAGACGAATGGTCAAATTAATGATTACGGACGCACATTATCGGATCAACAAATATCAACAAATAATAGATGTCCAAAAAGCAAAATTAGAGAAAACCCTCAACCAAGAACACCTGTCAACGCTGATCACCGCAATTTCACTGTCAAGTGGAAAACACAGAGAACAAAGACGAAGAGTCCTCAAAACCAAGCTAGCCAAGATTAGAAAACAACAACCAGACAATACGCCCATAGACTGCGTAGTCAACCTATCAAAACAACCACTATCAAAAATGGAACAACAACTACTACAAAAAGGATTAAACTACAACACCGGAGATGCTTCAAAAACTGATTTCTTCGCTGCCCTTGAATCATTACTCAAATCATCAAACTTGAACGAGGAAACACAGGAAGAGATACGCCAAACAATTGTACCAATGGTCAAACAGAAAAGACAACACACACAACTCAACTCTCAAGAACTAAAGGCCCTCAAAAAGCTGAAAAATAGGAAGGACATCGTCATTTTACCAGCCGACAAAGGAAGAACAACAGTAGTCATGGACAGAGAAGAATACACCAAGAAAGCTGAAGAACTACTCAAAGATGAAGATGTATATCAACAACTCCCAACAAATCCCATACAAACATTGGACAACCGCATCCAAAGGACCTTAAACAAGCTCAGCAAAACTGGACAGATCACAAAACAAGACCAATGGCGAATGAAATCCAATGGACCAGTCCTACCTCGATTCTACGGCAGACCCAAAATACACAAGGCAAATATCCCGTTACGACCAATTGTATCACTCCCAGGAACTCCAACATATAATTTGTCCAAGGAATTATACAGAAAACTAAAACACCTAACGGAATCCTGTGATCACTCCATCAACTCTGCTATCCAATTCCTAGAGAAAATCAGAGACATCCAAATAGATGAACAAGAAATAATGGTATCCTTCGACGTGACAGCATTATATACCTCTATCGGACAAAAACTAGCAAAAGAAACCATGGAGCAATTACTTAGCAACGACGAACAACTTCCACAACAATCAAAAATGCAACACACAAGCTGGATGGAATGCATAAATCTATGCCTAACAACATACTTCCAATTCAACGGCCAAATATATGAACAAGTCAAAGGAACACCCATGGGATCGCCAATATCAGGTTTGATTGCAGAAGCAGTGATGCAAAGACTCGAAAACATAATTCTACCAAAGATCAAACCCAAGATTTGGATACGCTACGTCGACGACACATTTGTAATAATCAAAAGAAACGAATTAGACAAAACTCACAACTTAATAAACAACGTCTTCAACGACATCAAATTCACAAGAGAAGAGGAATCCGAGAACAAAATACCATTTTTGGACGTCTTAGTCAGGCGAACAACTACAGGAGAATTAGAAACTCAAGTTTATAGGAAATCAACTCACACAGACCAAATACTGAATTACAACAGCAACAACCCAATAGCACACAAAAGGAACTGCATACAAACACTATTCAAGAGAGCAAGGACTCACTGCAGCACTCCCACCTTAAGAAAAATTGAAGAAAAGTATCTCATGGACGTCTTCCAAAAGAATGGATATCCCCGGAATTTCATCAAGAGACATATACCCCCAAGCCAACCTACCAAAACAAAAGCCACCAAGGAAAACACAAAGAAAATCGCCTTACCATATATAAAGGATATCTCAGAAATCACTAAAAGACTCTTCAAACCTTTAGGAATTGACGTCGTACACAAACCAACAAAGTCGCTGCACTCAATTCTATGTCAACCAAAAGACTCAACAGCAAAAGAAGACAAAACCAACATCATCTACAAAATAAACTGTAACAACTGTGAAAAACACTACATTGGCCAAAGTGGACGTCCCCTTCGTCTTCGTATCCACGAACATAAGCTAGCCGTCAAAAGACATGATATACACTCCCTCATTTCACTACACACAGACAACCACGGACATCAATTCGACTGGGACAACGTTCAAATATTAGACAAAGGAAATAACAAGAATGCTAGAGAATTTTTAGAAGCTTGGCATTCCAGTGAATCATCAATCAATAGACACATCGAGATAGACAAAATTTATCAACCAATAAGAAAGAAACTTCACACACGATTGGCCAAAGTTCAAGTCACAGAAACAATCAGTTCCAACACAAGTAACCTAGAAGGTGTGAAAACATACATAAACAACCAATCACGTCCAAGGTCACCAGGAGGAATGATTAATAAACTCGTGGAGAAACCTAAAAGCTCACTTCAATTTGAAGTATGCGCTGAAGATGTCACCCAGTAAGGTGATGAAAGCTTCGCAAACTAACTATCCAGCTCAGAGAACAAAACCACATCAAAATTATCCACCTGAGCTACAAATCTTCTCTATCATATCTAAATCTTACGAGCGGGATACGCTTCTCTCTGTTCGAAAGTGGGAAGACTTCGCCAAAAGGCAAGGATCCACCAGAGAACAATTATTCTTTCTCCATGAGTGCCTTCGTCATTCAATCCTACCAAACAGTGTAAGATACAAGCCACCAGTCAACTGCCCAATGGGATGGAAATTAACCGAACAATGTGGAAGACGAATGGTCAAATTAATGATTACGGACGCACATTATCGGATCAACAAATATCAACAAATAATAGATGTCCAAAAAGCAAAATTAGAGAAAACCCTCAACCAAGAACACCTGTCAACGCTGATCACCGCAATTTCACTGTCAAGTGGAAAACACAGAGAACAAAGACGAAGAGTCCTCAAAACCAAGCTAGCCAAGATTAGAAAACAACAACCAGACAATACGCCCATAGACTGCGTAGTCAACCTATCAAAACAACCACTATCAAAAATGGAACAACAACTACTACAAAAAGGATTAAACTACAACACCGGAGATGCTTCAAAAACTGATTTCTTCGCTGCCCTTGAATCATTACTAAAATCATCAAACTTGAACGAGGAAACACAGGAAGAGATACGCCAAACAATTGTACCAATGGTCAAACAGAAAAGACAACACACACAACTCAACTCTCAAGAACTAAAGGCCCTCAAAAAGCTGAAAAATAGGAAGGACATCGTCATTTTACCAGCCGACAAAGGAAGAACAACAGTAGTCATGGACAGAGAAGAATACACCAAGAAAGCTGAAGAACTACTCAAAGATGAAGATGTATATCAACAACTCCCAACAAATCCCATACAAACATTGGACAACCGCATCCAAAGGACCTTAAACAAGCTCAGCAAAACTGGACAGATCACAAAACAAGACCAATGGCGAATGAAATCCAATGGACCAGTCCTACCTCGATTCTACGGCAGACCCAAAATACACAAGGTAAATATCCCGTTACGACCAATTGTATCACTCCCAGGAACTCCAACATATAATTTGTCCAAGGAATTATACAGAAAACTAAAACACCTAACGGAATCCTGTGATCACTCCATCAACTCTGCTATCCAATTCCTAGAGAAAATCAGAGACATCCAAATAGATGAACAAGAAATAATGGTATCCTTCGACGTGACAGCATTATATACCTCTATCGGACAAAAACTAGCAAAAGAAACCATGGAGCAATTACTTAGCAACGACGAACAACTTCCACAACAATCAAAAATGCAACACACAAGCTGGATGCAATGCATAAATCTATGCCTAACAACATACTTCCAATTCAACGGCCAAATATATGAACAAGTCAAAGGAACACCCATGGGATCGCCAATATCAGGTTTGATTGCAGAAGCAGTGATGCAAAGACTCGAAAACATAATTCTACCAAAGATCAAACCCAAGATTTGGATACGCTACGTCGACGACACATTTGTAATAATCAAAAAAAACGAATTAGACAAAACTCACAACTTAATAAACAACGTCTTCAACGACATCAAATTCACAAGAGAAGAGGAATCCGAGAACGAAATACCATTTTTGGACGTCTTAGTCAGGCGAACAACTACAGGAGAATTAGAAACTCAAGTTTATAGGAAATCAACTCACACAGACCAAATACTGAATTACAACAGCAACAACCCAATAGCACACAAAAGGAACTGCATACAAACACTATTCAAGAGAGCAAGGACTCACTGCAGCACTCCCACCTTAAGAAAAATTGAAGAAAAGTATCTCATGGACGTCTTCCAAAAGAATGGATATCCCCGGAATTTCATCAAGAGACATATACCCCCAAGCCAACCTACCAAAACAGAAGCCACCAAGGAAACCACAAAAAAAATCGCCTTACCATATATAAAGGATATCTCAGAAATCACTAAAAGACTCTTCAAACCTTTAGGAATTGACGTCGTACACAAACCAACAAAGTCGCTGCACTCAATTCTATGTCAACCAAAAGACTCAACAGCAAAAGAAGACAAAACCAACGTCATCTACAAAATAAACTGTAACAACTGTGAAAAACACTACATTGGCCAAAGTGGACGTCCCCTTCGTATTCGTATCCACGAGCATAAGCTAGCCGTCAAAAGACATGATATACACTCCCTCATTTCACTACACACAGACAACCACGGACATCAATTCGACTGGGACAACGTTCAAATATTAGACAAAGGAAATAACAAGAATGCTAGAGAATTTTTAGAAGCTTGGCATTCCAGTGAATCATCAATCAATAGACACATCGAGATAGACAAAATTTATCAACCAATAAGAAAGAAACTTCACACACGATTGGCCAAAGTTCAAGTCACAGAAACAATCAGTTCCAACACAAGTAACCTAGAAGGTGTGAAAACATACATAAACAACCAATCACGTTCAAGGTCACCAGGAGGAATGATTAATAAACTCGTGGAGAAACCTAAAAGCTCACTTCAATTTGAAGTATGCGCTGAAGATGTCACCCAGTAAGGTGATGAAAGCTTCGCAAACTAACTATCCAGCTCAGAGAACAAAACCACATCAAAATTATCCACCTGAGCTACAAATCTTCTCTATCATATCTAAATCTTACGAGCGGGATACGCTTCTCTCTGTTCGAAAGTGGGAAGACTTCGCCAAAAGGCAAGGATCCACCAGAGAACAATTATTCTTTCTCCATGAGTGCCTTCGTCATTCAATCCTACCAAACAGTGTAAGATACAAGCCACCAGTCAACTGCCCAATGGGATGGAAATTAACCGAACAATGTGGAAGACGAATGGTCAAATTAATGATTACGGACGCACATTATCGGATCAACAAATATCAACAAATAATAGATGTCCAAAAAGCAAAATTAGAGAAAACCCTCAACCAAGAACACCTGTCAACGCTGATCACCGCAATTTCACTGTCAAGTGGAAAACACAGAGAACAAAGACGAAGAGTCCTCAAAACCAAGCTAGCCAAGATTAGAAAACAACAACCAGACAATACGCCCATAGACTGCGTAGTCAACCTATCAAAACAACCACTATCAAAAATGGAACAACAACTACTACAAAAAGGATTAAACTACAACACCGGAGATGCTTCAAAAACTGATTTCTTCGCTGCCCTTGAATCATTACTAAAATCATCAAACTTGAACGAGGAAACACAGGAAGAGATACGCCAAACAATTGTACCAATGGTCAAACAGAAAAGACAACACACACAACTCAACTCTCAAGAACTAAAGGCCCTCAAAAAGCTGAAAAATAGGAAGGACATCGTCATTTTACCAGCCGACAAAGGAAGAACAACAGTAGTCATGGACAGAGAAGAATACACCAAGAAAGCTGAAGAACTACTCAAAGATGAAGATGTATATCAACAACTCCCAACAAATCCCATACAAACATTGGACAACCGCATCCAAAGGACCTTAAACAAGCTCAGCAAAACTGGACAGATCACAAAACAAGACCAATGGCGAATGAAATCCAATGGACCAGTCCTACCTCGATTCTACGGCAGACCCAAAATACACAAGGTAAATATCCCGTTACGACCAATTGTATCACTCCCAGGAACTCCAACATATAATTTGTCCAAGGAATTATACAGAAAACTAAAACACCTAACGGAATCCTGTGATCACTCCATCAACTCTGCTATCCAATTCCTAGAGAAAATCAGAGACATCCAAATAGATGAACAAGAAATAATGGTATCCTTCGACGTGACAGCATTATATACCTCTATCGGACAAAAACTAGCAAAAGAAACCATGGAGCAATTACTTAGCAACGACGAACAACTTCCACAACAATCAAAAATGCAACACACAAGCTGGATGGAATGCATAAATCTATGCCTAACAACATACTTCCAATTCAACGGCCAAATATATGAACAAGTCAAAGGAACACCCATGGGATCGCCAATATCAGGTTTGATTGCAGAAGCAGTGATGCAAAGACTCGAAAACATAATTCTACCAAAGATCAAACCCAAGATTTGGATACGCTACGTCGACGACACATTTGTAATAATCAAAAAAAACGAATTAGACAAAACTCACAACTTAATAAACAACGTCTTCAACGACATCAAATTCACAAGAGAAGAGGAATCCGAGAACGAAATACCATTTTTGGACGTCTTAGTCAGGCGAACAACTACAGGAGAATTAGAAACTCAAGTTTATAGGAAATCAACTCACACAGACCAAATACTGAATTACAACAGCAACAACCCAATAGCACACAAAAGGAACTGCATACAAACACTATTCAAGAGAGCAAGGACTCACTGCAGCACTCCCACCTTAAGAAAAATTGAAGAAAAGTATCTCATGGACGTCTTCCAAAAGAATGGATATCCCCGGAATTTCATCAAGAGACATATACCCCCAAGCCAACCTACCAAAACAGAAGCCACCAAGGAAACCACAAAAAAAATCGCCTTACCATATATAAAGGATATCTCAGAAATCACTAAAAGACTCTTCAAACCTTTAGGAATTGACGTCGTACACAAACCAACAAAGTCGCTGCACTCAATTCTATGTCAACCAAAAGACTCAACAGCAAAAGAAGACAAAACCAACGTCATCTACAAAATAAACTGTAACAACTGTGAAAAACACTACATTGGCCAAAGTGGACGTCCCCTTCGTATTCGTATCCACGAGCATAAGCTAGCCGTCAAAAGACATGATATACACTCCCTCATTTCACTACACACAGACAACCACGGACATCAATTCGACTGGGACAACGTTCAAATATTAGACAAAGGAAATAACAAGAATGCTAGAGAATTTTTAGAAGCTTGGCATTCCAGTGAATCATCAATCAATAGACACATCGAGATAGACAAAATTTATCAACCAATAAGAAAGAAACTTCACACACGATTGGCCAAAGTTCAAGTCACAGAAACAATCAGTTCCAACACAAGTAACCTAGAAGGTGTGAAAACATACATAAACAACCAATCACGTTCAAGGTCACCAGGAGGAATGATTAATAAACTCGTGGAGAAACCTAAAAGCTCACTTCAATTTGAAGTATGCGCTGAAGATGTCACCCAGTAAGGTGATGAAAGCTTCGCAAACTAACTATCCAGCTCAGAGAACAAAACCACATCAAAATGTATTAACATCCAGTGCAATACAGTGCTGAGGTTTTCTCTAAATCACTTATCTTCTTGGAATTAATCATTCTAGTCATGGATAAATTCGTGGGTTCTGACAGGGTGACTACTCCTGATCTACTAGTTTAACCTATGTCGGTGATCTCACAGTCACTGCAAGTATTTTGTAAATCATATCACTTTATCTAATTTGGTCCTCTGGGTCCTTTAGCCTACAGAGTTTGTCCTCCCTGTGTAAGTTCTTAGGCTTAAATACTACCATGAGTCTTGATCTAAAAAGAATCCTGCTTAGGGTTTCAGATGTCTCTTCCTTAAATGGTAAAACTGCAAATTCCTTATATTGTTTCCTGTTTATGTTATGGTTGATCTCACGACGATACGTTATTCAGAAAAATGTCTCAGCAGTTGCACTGTATGGATCAGAACAAAACCACAAAATAGGGTGTGAGCCGGTGAAAATCCATAAAAGTAATCTAGGTAATTGGAGACAAAGGTTGATTACTGAATCCGTGTTCATCGAGTCTACACCCAACAGATGCAATAAGAATGATTCATCACTCATACCCAAAATATATAATATACAATCTAACGATGGAAAATAGTGGAATTATATGAACGAAGTTAGAAAGTTGTGTGAGCGGTACCTTGATATGATTATGAGCAGCAATAAAATATGCCCGAAACGTCATCAGTAAACAATACTGTATAACCCTGTGAGACTTTATCAAAATGAATCGTAGCCCTAAATGAATTATAGTCTATCACAGTGCACAATGCTTATTACCTGTAGGGAGCAATATGATTCACAGTATTATATAAATTTCTGTTGTGGGAGGTGCCGAAATTTGTCACAGTAAGTCTATCAAATTTATGAAGTCATCAGATCAATAATCATTCAATTTTTGATTTTCTTGAGCAAATCGCTGTCTCGGAATCCATGATTGTAGGTACTATATTTCCCTGTTGACTTCATTCAACTATAGGTTATCCTAAAACAGCTAAATACTGTAAGTTGTCTCTGTGAAGGTTATTTAAGTGAATAACATTCACACATATCTATGTATTCAAGTATATCTAATTTTGCTGGAATATTTTATAATTTTAAAAGAATGATTTCATGCATTTATTCCCCTTGATAAATTTGAATAAAGCGAGAACAACATTGATTTGTGCAGAATAACATGGTACCATCATTTATTTCGTTGGCTTCTCGTCAGCTGCTTACAGCCTAAATAAATTTTCAGGTTTAATTACAGAAACGTTTTAACGTACTTGCAAATTTTACATGTTGACAGAAAGTTTCACAACTAGTAAACAGTGCTCAGAAAATTGCGATTATATAGTTTTTACACAGGCAGTTCAAGTTAAAAAATAATAAATAAATGTATGTATATAATGGTAAGGGATGTGCGTTGGATGCATAGTGACTAATAAGTTAGGTAACAATATACTGAGTTGAACTCAAATCATAGAAACAAGAGACAAACAATTTTACAGATTATAAAAGGAGGGTGAGGTTAAAGACAAAATTACACAATCAGATGAGAGATGCAAAGTGACTAATAAGTTAGGTAACAATGTACTGAGTTGAACTCAAATAATAGAAACAAGAGACAAGCCAAATTATAAAAGAGGGTGAGGTTAAATTTTGGCAAAGATTACGCAATCAGATGGGAGAAAAAAGACATCCAGTTACCAAGGCAAGGAAAGACTAATAACTGATTCTTTCTGAACACATAGATCTGGTTTCAAGCGGTTTATAGAAATTGCTTCGGCAAACTTGAGGAGAATGGAGCTCCTTTGTCTATTGATAATTTTGAAGGATTTCTCGATTTCCACCTCATGACCCGTGTCGAGGAGATGTCTGGTAATAGCGCTGCTATAAGAGTTTGTTCCCTTGAGACGTAGGCTTT
Organism: Trichobilharzia regenti; assembly: GCA_944472135.2. NCBI lineage: Eukaryota > Metazoa > Platyhelminthes > Trematoda > Strigeidida > Schistosomatidae > Trichobilharzia > Trichobilharzia regenti. The sequence goes on along the minus strand of CALYDD020000353.1, from coordinate 85,246 downwards.
TCGGCACATGTTCAGAAAATCGGAGGTGTGCCCTTCTTTCTGTTCTCCCAATGTAACTGCTCCCGCAGATACACGTAAATTTGTATACACAGTTGGAATTAATTTTTTTTTTTTTTTTTTTTTTTTTTTTTTTTTTTTTTTTTTTTTTTTTTTTTTTTTTTTTTTTTTTTTTTTTTTTTTTTTTTTTTTTTTTTTTTTTTTTTTTTTTTTTTTTTTTTTTTTTTTTTTTTTTTTTTTTTTTTTTTTTTTTTTTTTTTTTTTTTTTTTTTTTTTTTTTTTTTTTTTTTTTTTTTTTTTTTTTTTTTTTTTTTTTTTTTTTTTTTTTTTTTTTTTTTTTTTTTTTTTTTTTTTTTTTTTTTTTTTTTTTTTTTTTTTTTTTTTTTTTTTTTTTTTTTTTTTTTTTTTTTTTTTTTTTTTTTTTTTTTTTTTTTTTTTTTTTTTTTTTTTTTTTTTTTTTTTTTTTTGCAGAATATCCAGAGAAGTTACTCGAATAAAGTTTTACAATGAATGCTTGCAGTCCCACTGCTTTCCTCGGCATCTCATGAAGTCACTCCGTAGTTGCAAATTGCCACCCTCTCTCAAAATCCTCCGACGCATTACGAAATCGCATATTGAATCAACAGAATCTCTGATTGCAAAATTGAGAAATGAAGCCAGATCCTTTGACGGTGTCGTCAATAGTTTGAACATAGTTTGCCGGATCAAATTCATCAATTTCATTCAAGAGCTTCAACAGAAAACCTGTGAAAATTTTTATAAAACCCTGACGAAATCCCTGACAAAGGAAAAAATATATGAAGTCTTCCCAGAAAATCCTGAGGATTTTGTATATAATCTGTCGAGTATGAATTTAAGCCGTATAGAAATGGAAGTGCTTTCCCTCGGATTTAACTTCCATATCCCGAATAACTTTGTCAATAGAACCGACGTCGCAGCTCAATTCTTAAACCTATTCTATCAGCTGAATGATCTTACTCCAGTTGATGAAGACAAGAGGAGCTGGTTCAAATCTAAGCTGGTCGACGTTGCAAATCAATACCTCATCTCACCAACGTCATATTCAAAAGTCCTCTCTGAAGAGCATCAAAAAGCATTGAAAGCTCTGAGAAATAATGACAAAATTGTCATACTGCGACCTGACAAAGGCTCAGGAGTGGTAGTGATGGATAAAGATGACTACGTCGCAAGGATGAAAACTGTGCTCAATGATCCGTTGAGGTTCAAAGTCGACGACTGCCAGAAAGACAAGACAGATGCAACCGATAAACGCATCACAAACGTATTGAGAGATCTTCTAAAGAAGAATTTGATTGACAACAACACGTACAATGAGTTGAAACCCCGAGGGTCCCGCTTGCCATATATGTATGGCCTTCCAAAGACACACAAGAAAGAAGTCCCTCTGAGACCTATACTTTCGATGATCAACTCTCCCCAACATAAGGTTGCCCGTTGGCTCGCGGAGAAGTTGGAACCCATTCGCCAAAGGCTGGCCGCGCACACCATAAAGGACTCATTTCATTTTGCTGAAAGCGTGAATCACATGAACGTTTCAAATAAGTTCATGGCTTCATTTGATGCAACCTCCTTGTTCACAATGATCCCAATCAATGAAACCATTGAAATCATTTGTCAGCAGTCTGATCTTCTCCCACTACCAGAGCCGGAATTCAAACGCCTACTGCTAATGTGTACCATGGGTGTACAATTCCAGTTTGACAAAACTCTTTACCGACAAATAGATGGTGTAGCTATGGGCAGTCCACTTAGCCCTGTTTTAGCAGATATCTTTATGTCAAACCTTGAGAAAACAAAGCTGAAGCATGCAATTGATCAAACAACTTCCTATTGTCGATATGTCGATGACACATTTGTAGTATGCAACGACGAAAGTCATGCCTCCTACCTACTCAGACTATTCAACAACGCACATACAAATATTGTATTTACTATGGAACATGAAAATGATGGACAGTTCCATTTCCTTGACGTCGCCATAAAACGCCTAGAAGATGGTAGCCTCCAGAGGTCAATCTACCGAAAGCCCACATGGAATGGACAATACTTACATTTTAATAGTTTTTGTCCAAATAGCTATAAACGAGCACTAGTCAAGACTCTGTACTATAGAGCGAGGAGAATATGCTCTGCAGAGAAACTAGAGGAAGAATTCACGAATCTCGAAAAGGTGCTGAAAAACAACGGCTATACTCAAAAATTCATTAACAAATATAGAAGATGTGAAGGCCCAAATACCAAACAAATCACAGTCGAAAAAAAGCCTGTCTTCATTCAACTAGACTTAAAAGGTGAAGACATTGCAGAAATGGTCAACAGAAGACTGAGGACGTCACTAGCCAGAGCCTATCCTGCAGCTAAGTTGGTTCCCGTCCACCGAACAACATGCTCATTGGTGCAGTCAAAAGTCGATAGATACCCTTCTCATGTTAACTCCAACTGTGTATACAAATTTACGTGTATCTGCGGGAGCAGTTACATTGGGAGAACAGAAAGAAGGGCACACCTCCGATTTTCTGAACATGTGCCGAAAAGCCTACGTCTCAAGGGAACAAACTCTTATAGCAGCGCTATTACCAGACATCTCCTCGACACGGGTCATGAGGTGGAAATCGAGAAATCCTTCAAAATTATCAATAGACAAAGGAGCTCCATTCTCCTCAAGTTTGCCGAAGCAATTTCTATCAAACGCTTGAAACCAGATCTATGTGTTCAGAAAGAATCAGTTATTAGTCTTTCCTTGCCTTGGTAACTGGATGTCTTTTTTCTCCCATCTGATTGCGTAATCTTTGCCTTTATTTAACCTCACCCTCTTTTATGATTTGGCTTGTCTCTTGTTTCTATTATTTGAGTTCAACTCAGTACATTGTTACCTAACTTATTAGTCACTTTGCATCTCTCATCTGATTGTGTAATTTTGTCTTTAACCTCACCCTCCTTTTATAATCTGTAATTTTGTTTGTCTCTTGTTTCTATGATTTGAGTTCAACTCAGTATATTGTTACCTAACTTATTAGTCACTATGCATCCAACGCACATCCCTTACCATTATATACATACATTTATTTATTATTTTTTAACTTGAACTGCCTGTGTAAAAACTATATAATCGCAATTTTCTGAGCACTGTTTACTAGTTGTGAAACTTTCTGTCAACATGTAAAATTTGCAAGTACGTTAAAACGTTTCTGTAATTAAACCTGATAATTTATTTAGGCTGTAAGCAGCTGACGAGAAGCCAACGAAATAAATGATGGTACCATGTTATTCTGCACAAATCAGTGTTGTTCTCGCTTTATTCAAAAGAATGATTACTGAACAAGGAATATTTTTCTCGGTAACCTGCTGGCTTTGTGGCCGTTTGGACCAAGTGTTCTAATATCGAGCTGTTGATGTTCCTCACTATACTTTAATTTAGCCAGTTCGCGGAGGGTTTTTGAGCACGAAAATTCAAGTTACTGGAGCAGTGACCAATATAAATCGTTGATGTATAGGTACTGCTGAAGAGTGCTAAACTAGGTAGAATCAGTTGCCCAGTACTCCTAGGTGGTTTTCCAACGGCCTTCTAACGTATGTTATCAAACCTGCTGATTGTAAATCAAACAGTTTGAAGTGAACGTTTACCGCTGTTCAGGAGGCCACATATGCGATCTGTCGGACACCATCATAAACGCCATGTAGGATACAATTTTCACTGTATGATGGCATACGCAACTGTTTGATTTATATTTGAATGATTCGTTGGATATCAGTCAAAACAATCAGTTCAACTTATATGAATACTGACCACTAGCTACTTTGACTGTTTGAAATGCATCAGACTTAGGAAACATCGCTGATAAGCTCTGCTTCGAACTAGACAAACAGCCATCTGATGTTTGGGTCACTTCAATCTTGCTGTCAATCACAATCATCATTGATCAGCATGGTGTACCACTATTCAAGTCCATGAGTCAGTGTTATATATGACTTTGTCCATTCACATGTTTTATGTTCACTTAATTTGTCTTTGAGGTAGTCTTTCATTTTGATGGCTAGTATAATAATATTCGAAATTGAAATTTCATCCACGTGTTCAGGCAAGAAATTCTGTGGAAAATTTCGTAAACAATTTTCAGTGATGTGTATTTTTGTCCATCTGAAGAAACTACTCCCAAATTTACACGTGGATTTCCATCATTCATAAAATTAGCACTTATTTATTTTTAAGTTAGTCGACTATCCATTTTCTCAGTTGAAAAAAGACGCTCTCATTTGAATTCATTGCTGTCTAGCACATAAGTATTACTAATTACGTGAGATGAAAGGAGAATAAACAGCAACCGTTATAGAAAAAACACTTCCTTATAAGTTACTCGAACCCACTACAAATAAAATTTGGACAATTCATAATCCCCTATGAGTTGAATATATATATTCAGCTGGTCTATGCACTAACACTTTTGTGAGATTCGGAGAAAAAATAATGATGAAAAGTACATATACAGCCTATCAGACTCTATAACTGAAATGATAGTATTTTGAGTTACTCACACTCATTATAGGATATCACAGTCTAAGGCGATGATAGTGGGGACTTCTCCTTGAAATAATCGAATACCCGTTAGCTGTTGCTCTCCATCAGCTAACTTATACTCCAGTGTGTCGAAGTGCACTGTCAGTAATGCCAATATGCAGATATGACATCGTCTAAACTACGAATGAGGCAATTAGAATTCAACCGGTTGACGGTGACTAGCAGAGGGAATCCAGGTCAACCAGGATTTTTTCCTCTTTGAAACTCGTGGTCAGCTGGATGTACCTGAACTTTCCCACTCATTGAGTAATGATGTTCACACCACCGAGCCTGGAACACACTGCTAACAGTTTCAAACGCCAGACCTTTCCAATTACATGCCCAGACGTCATCGTTGAAGCATCTGCACATGAAGCTGCCAAATGTCAACCTGAGACCAAGCAATTCTGTCTAATCTATTGACGGGAAAATCTAAAATTCAGTTAAATACCAATAAGACAGTGAATAGACTCAATAAAGAGGTTTCAAACTATTCTCAACTACATACAACAGATAATCAGGACGATACGTAGCTTCAGTAGACTGAAATGCACTGAAACTAATGTCCATTCGACGCATGGGATGTGGATTATTGAATAATTTTCCTTTATATTTATTAGTTATATCTTCTTATATTGATCCGTGTAAGAATAATTCATTACATAACGTTTTATCATGTTACATTTTGTCTTCTAGTGGTTACCTCATCTTCGTCAAAGTCAAATACGCATAACTGTTGAATGTTGAATGCCCAGTGTCAATTAGCGTAGTTTTCATTGCTTATCAGAAATAGTCAGAATAAAGTCCTTGCAATCTTGGAAAGATTTCATCTCAAAACAGATTTTTCAAACTTGAATCACTTAGGTCCACCCTCAGTAATGTCATCATTTAGAGATATTTCCGGTGATGACTGATTTTCTCTAGTTGTATAATGTATGTTTGTTTGTAGACATTAAGAATGTAATGACTGTCATATTTCTGATATCCCTTGTCTTTGGAAATCTCTGAAAAGATATAAAAAGCGAGGGCTGATAACCCAACTTGGTGATCATACTGAGAACTGAACCGTACCAGTTCAGTCAGCATTCCCACAAGTGACTAGGAACAAAATGCTGTTGGCTGTCTAGATGTTAACTAAAATGCAAAATTGTTTTTGATTGGTGATTCAGGGATTCATCATTCATCCTCCTCGTTTCGAGTATTTATATTTCGATGATTCTCTGGAGTTCTCAAATTCGTCATTTCACGTGTTGTTTTGGTGGAAGTAATACTGTGTTGTTCTTTACTACATTTTGCTTTGCAAATAAATTCAATGGCACCGATATTTGCGAAGCAGGTATGTACTGTTGATGCTCTGCTTTTAAGTCAAAACCTAAATAGTTTCGTGCGATTGTAATGACGAATTTGATACAATAATTAATTTCGTGACCACTTTTTCAGGTATTCATAATGTGTACTACTTAATATTAGATCAAATATGGAACAACATTCGAAATTGTAAAGTATTGGCTAGTAGGGATTTTATTTGATTGGTTGGAGGATAATATCGTGAGCTAACATACGTTAGAGAACCGTTGAATAACCACCTGGGATTACTGGACAGCCAGCTATCTTGTCCAAATTCGCCACTCATTACCAATACGCATCCATCGTCATGGTTTGAACCCAGGACCATCTGGTTACAAGGCTGGCTAGCTCGTAGACCATTAGGTCAGTGGGACACCATCCGATGCCTACTGCATGGATCCAAACTCCTGTCAAATCATGACACAGCATGATCACTTCGCAATGTCTTCTTCGACGAGTAACTGTTCTCACCTTTGGACTGTTGTACCCCATAATTCATGGCTCTATACAAGAACCCTAGGTAACTGCGTGGAAACGGTGACTCGCTAGTGAGCATCCGATATTTCTCAAGTAGTGGTGTTGTAGGAAATTTGTCTGAATGGTTTTTTATTTGTCAGTTGGTTGGTTAGTTAGTTAACACCAACCTGCTGGAGAAAGATAGGACTTCGTCAGATTGGAGGCCACATGTAAAGTCCAAGGAATGTTGACACTCCTGTGTTATTCATGATGAAACACAGAAGATCATAAACACTTTGATAATACTTGATACCAGACAGGTGATGATAATTGTATTTAAAAGTTTATAATATGCACAGAATGCTGGTTTCATCCTGAACATACATAAATTAGGGTATGACTGAAAACAAGGATGAGTTGAGCTACTGATGAATAATGGCTTAGTTCTTATGGTAGTCGGCGGTTACTTTGCAGTGCTAAGTGTCGGAAATCTCAGATGAAATATCCAAAAGTTTTAAAACATTAGATGAATGAATAAAGTACTTGGCTGGTCACCTGCAGATCCTATCTCAATTATTTCCTGAAGTCATCTGCATATATGATGTTTTAAAGTCCGAAACGAGGACCAAAACATATACCTGTTACAACCCCCCGTGGCTCTTAAGATAACTCATATTAAAACTGATCAGATCCACACAGACGCAACAAGTTTAATTCAGTCTAGCTAACATTCATTCTGTCTAAATAATTCTTACATATGTTTGTGTGTTGAGATCATAACTTCACTGAAATTTCTAAAGATGCTCTGATGTATATATAAACATTTTACTGAACAAATGTTGAGCATATTGGATGTAATTTCCTCTCTGTAGATTCAGATGACCATTTGGAACTTCAAAGTTGTAAGGCCTTTGATTTCAAATTGGTGTATATATTGTTGTATTATATTTTTTAATTCATCCATTACATCATAAAATAACGCACTAGAAGACGGTTGTGGTTGAATGAAAATCTTCTCCACAGATGAAAGCACTAACTTGGTCTAACGTAGAAGGGAGAACGCTGTAGAACTTCTTTTCAGGTAGGCTCCAAAGTATGGCCAGGAACAAAATGAATCAGATGGATACAAAACGAGGATGTGCGTCGGTGGCACAGTGGTTAGGACTCTCGCCGATCATGCACATGGTCCGGGGTTCGAGCCTACGCCGACGCACACCTGATGTCTATGGTTGGCCTGCGAAATTTAGGCTACCGATATCCATGCTGAAAATTCCTAACTTGTACAAAAATGCGGTGTGGAATCAAGCTGTAATCAAAAATAAAAATAAAAAAATAAATAAAATATTCGGACGATCATACTTCTGTTCGGAACAACGAATATTTATGCTGATCATTGTAAATACAGTGATAGGTCACAGTTTAAATTTTTTTGCGTTATTCATGCTTCAGCTATGTCTAGGTGTTTTGATTTCAGTCGATTGATTTCAGTTAAATGATTTCAATGGGTCAGGTGTCTCAATAGGATCTGAATATCTTGAGTTCACGAGGTGCTCCGTTGTTGAACTACTGGCATATTCTTGTGAAATAGTATTACATTCTCATTCTCAGAAGAGAAAATGAAGTTAGAGAAAGTTGTTTCATGACTTTGGGTTATTCTCAAAGTAATCAGCTCCATAGAAGTATGTGAAATGAAAAAAATAAACTTGGAATTGCATGGAGGATTCCATCATGAGCTGATATCAGTTAGAGAACCACTGGAAAACCTCGGAGTACTGTACAGCTGTTTTTGCCTTCCTAGCTTGAGACTCTTCATCAGTACACACCTGTTTAGTACTCCAAGGTTTTCCAGTGGTTCTCTAACTAATACCAGCTCATGATGAAATCCTCCATGCAACCACAAAAAACCCCACAACACCAATACTTAAAAACACTTGAAATTGTCCAGTCATACTCCATTAGGAGTAAATTAGACATAATTAGGTGTACTGTCCAAAAAATTGGAAGTTGAATTAATCTTTGAACTGGTAGTTCACAAAAGTTGGCCGTTCGGCACAATAGTCTGGTGGTTACCACACTCTAGATTCAGGTTTCCATTGAAACTTTCCCTTCTGCATCCCATGGGGTTATAAGATGGTTTGTATTTGCTCCTGCTAAGTATCACTCACCCATTGAAATTAGTAAGGCATCCTGTTGAGTTAGGCTTTCGTCAGATGGCTCTTTCAAAACACATTATGTAACAAATTGAGTTTAGAATTCTCGCAGATGGATGACTGAAATCAAGCTTTTTGAAGACTTTTATGAATAACGAGGTTTCCTCCAAATACCTTATCACATATTAAAAACTGAATACTACTTCTCACAGCTAAGATCCACTCATAAAAAACATGATGTCGCGTAGATCTTGGTGTAGACCCAAATTTAACCGACCACATATTATTTTTCGTAAATCATATCATTGAATTGAAATTGCATAATAAGCGTTAAACTGGTTTAACAATTTTTGAGCAAATTGTCCATTCTTTACAACACACTTGTATATCACACCATTTTCAAGCTGTTCGAATTATGCGAAGTTTTCCTCAGGAGATATGAAAGAAAAATGCAAACTGCTAACCTGCCTACTCATTAATGAATCAGTAAAGATTTAGCATAAAGTTTTTTTTTCAACTTCGGGTTTGTTTATCTGTGTCATGAAAAGTAAGCCCCTGTTTACTGTGGAGTATGAGTAGTTCATTGGAAATCTGGCAGTTTTCTTTAACCTCCAGTAAATGCAAACCAGTTTTATCGCATACTAATTCAATTCGAAGATCCTGGCCTTCGAAGAAATGTGCGAACTGGATATAAGTAAATCTGACAGTAATAAGTTCAAAAATATTCACAAATGCGAGGCTACTTGTATGCTGAAAATGAAAGATGTCAATTTCATCGAGTGATTAAATCTTTTGCCGGCTAAACATATGTCTGAACTGCAGATAATAACGTCCTATACGTTCCCGGTGGAATATTGGGCTTCAAAATAGAGGCTTGAAGCTTCGGTTAGATTGGTGCTTTTTTTAAAAAGGATAGGGTTGTTAACCTTATGTGCAATCTTCCCCCTTTATCAGTCTTATTACTGGCTGAATGAGCGAGGATCGAAACCCGAACCACATGTGTAGTAGGCAAATCATCTATCACTGAAACACTGACACATTAGATAGCAATGTCAATAAGCCAAAATCATAACCTATAATGTAGTTGACTGCCTAAGTTAAATATATAAAAGCTGAGTAAGTTAGCAAAGTGAGGACTGGAAAGGCCAATCATATTTTACAAGATGGCTGAATAATAATAATAGTTGACGTTGAAGACGTTTAATAAGTACTTCAATGTGAGTTGAGGCAATTTATCTCCTTAAAGAAAACTAAAAGCGAATCTTGAAAAAGCAGTTGCGTAACGCTACCGATGAACCGACGTGAAGTACCTAGAATACCTGCTTTTGGCACGTGGTTTATGTTTGACGTCACACAAAATCGAAGATTTCCAAGCGAAAACGACAAACTGGTCGAAGAAGCAGACAGTGAAGTCAGGACTCCAGGTGAACATAGAAATCACGGAGGTTAGGAAAATAACCAATCAACAACAACAACAACAGCAGAAACATCCAGCGCCAATTACCATTAACGCGAGGGATTTGAAAGAAGTTACTTCATTCACCTATCTAGCACTGAGCATTGTCTCAACTACAGGAAGTCGGAACGGACGAGGATTTCAAATCGAGCGAGAATCGGGAAGGCAAGCGAGAAACACATTCATCAACCTAAAACCGATTTGGAAATCTTCGTCACTCAGCATCAATAACAAAATTCGATCGGATTTTCAATTCAAACATCAAGTCAGTCAGTTCTTCTATACGAATCATAAACCTGGCGGGCGGGTGGCCAAGAATATTTCCAACAGCTTGCTCTAGACATTTCACAACAACTGTGCTTGCTGGCTTATACTGAAGATCAGATGGCGGTGCCGGAAAGAATCACCAACAAAAAACTATGAGCACTATCAAACAAAACAAGATCCAATCGCCCAACAAATATGCAGGAGAAAGTGGAGATGGATTGACACTCATTCTCTGAGGAGGCCACAGGGTGACATCGCGCATCAGGCCCTCAAGTGGAACCCGAAAGGGAAAGGACGAGTGGGACGTCCATGAGTGACGTGGAGGAGATCGTGTGAAGAGGAGTTGAAGCAGTATGGACTAACATGGATGCAGGTGAAAAGTACAGCAGAAGGAAGACAGAAGCAAGTGGGGATGTGCAGATGAAGTGTTACGTTCCGCTAGGAACCCAAGGGAACAATAATAATAATAATAGAGCTATCGATGAATTCAGCAATGTTTCCATGGTCCTATCGGAAACACTATGTTTCTTTACAATAAAGAATTTCACGAGAGCTTTAATCTACTCCTTATATGGAATGTTGAAGCAGGACAGTCTGCATTCAACGAAATGTTACTTGAAATGTTACAAGATGCTTCAAATGAAGACAATTTCATAGCCGTAGATGGAAACACACTGCAAATTGCACATATGTACATATTGTTTTTAGATATTTAAATCAACGTGGAATTAACTTTGTGGATTTGACGAACTATGCTTAATGGAAAATCAGGTGACAAAACGATTTGAATAGTCCGTCCGTCTACATTTAGTGAAGAAAGTCATGACCAAATACAATCAAATGACACTAATTATTTCGTTGTGAGCCTTAATTCAAATAATCATAATAATAATGATTCACTTTATTCCAAAACAGCACTTATGATTCGATGTGGAATCCTCTTCACCATCACCTCACTGATCGACTAAAGTTTTATTACATTGAAAACAGACTACTTGCTTATTTTAACCTAATGGATAACTTTCATTAATATGCTCGATATTTAAAAGAGAGATATTCGATTTCTGTTGTTTTAGACTCTGATGTTAAGAAAGACAAAGCGTGTAAGTACTTCAACCTCACACTAATCAGCATTTTGTAAGGCTTTCCTTGGACGTGCTTAAATCTTAGGTTATGATAAAGTTACGTCATCTAACGTTTTCTTTTGTTTTCATGAGTGCAGTAACGAAATATGACAGGGAATAAATTAGAGAGTGAGAATTCAGTTTTTGACCCTTCATACAGTCTGTAGTATTTGTGAATATTCATCTTTTTGCAGTGTCAAGACGGACGTTTAGACTTATGCTTCTTTAAAATTTTATTTCTTTGCATCCTGAGTGAAACGCATGGCTTCTACGATGAGCTTTGAAGTTACACAAGCAATGATATTGTTTTTATCAATTGATATTCCTATCTCCACGCCCAACCTTCCCTTCTCGTTAGGCTTACAACCGCCTAGAGGAGGTTCAGGAGTGAGCAGGCCAGAGATCGAACCCCAGAATACCTGCACGGTTGGCGAGGAATTCACCGCTGAACCAACGTTGCCTACTGGCTCTCTAAGCTAAGATCATGTTTTGCTTTTGATATATATATACACATAAATATCAGTTTAGTGACCATCACAGCTGTCTTAATCTCATGATATGTAAAATGACCGACACATATTGAAATGAACAAACTGATTATATTCTTCATGTATCAGTTATTTAAATGGCTTGGTATTAAATTTTTGGAATGTAAATATCTCACATACGTGACATAACTTGTGAAGCAGTGTGATTATGTGTGATAAATTATGCTCGGAAACTCATCCAGTCATCATAAATGTACCTCGCACTGTGTGTTCTATATGAAACAAATTCTATCGCACCGTCCTTACTCTTCATTAGATCGATTTGTCCTATTCCTACTTTCGAATATGCATATGAACGAACGTATGGTAGTTTTTTCTCCCTCACAACGTTTCTGTTTTCTGTAATAAAGAGAAGTTTCAACTGACTAAGAAAAACGGCTGTTGTTATTTCCTTTAGATGGCAGAAACTACAACAAATTGATTAATACGTGGTTATGAATATGACTGAAAAAAATAATAAAATACAATGATTGGTGCTAGTCGGTGGTATAGCGGTTAAAACGCTCGCCGACCATGCACATGATCCGGGGTTCGATACCCGGCCACCAAAGCACTCCTTTACCTCGCTGAGTCAGAAATAATGCTGTTAAAGAGGGAAGGTTGGGCCTGTGGCTAGCAACCCACTCTCGCAAAAAACACTGCCACAGAAACTTAAAGCCACTAGCTTGAAGGGGCCCTATGTTCCACTGGGAACGTGAAGGAAAAAAGAATTGGTGCTAGTAGGTCACATGACATCTGAATTCTTTCTCAATATCAAAATTCATATTCTGTTCACAAAAATAATGGAGACACCCTACTACCAGTTGGGAGATTTGAATGTCATATATATGTGGTGAGAGCAGACCGTGAGAAAATACGTACAAGGTGGATTCAATAACAATGATTCAATGCAGAGAACCGACTAATCTGGAAATCAGTGGAATGACCCAAGTTGGGTAGTGAAGGTTGTACAATCCATTGAGGGCAAAAGTCAAGTAATCTAAACTAGTTTTAGCTAGTGCTAGTCGCCTAGTAATAAAGTAAAGAGGATTATTTCATAAAAATCTGTAGAGTATATCTGACCACAAATTTTATAGGTTAGATGAAGGGAAGTGAAGAAAAGAGTAAAACGAATACAAGCTGACAGAATCATGTTTTCGGTTACGCATTAACATTTGAATGATTCCAAAGCCAAAGTCATGCCACAAGCTAACATCATCTTCAAAAATCATTGAAAACCAACACATGATGCACAGATGTTTCGCTCTAGTTTGATACTCTTCAGGGATATGCGACTATGAACTCAAATATGTGAATCATATTCCCAGAAAAGACACTAAGATGATCATCGAAGAAGTTACTGCATTCATTTGTCGAGTATGAAAAATGACATCCAGTAATGTCCAGTAATTCGTGGACATTTTTTCTGTAAAACTAGGGAGTTTAACCATTATTGTTTGATGTTTAAAACGCTATTTCAATATATACATTTGTTTTTTATTTTAGGTGCAAAACTGTGCTATTTATCAGAAGGTATACCTATCATGATAATAATAATGCCTTCTTACAGCATCTACATTATTCCATGTGCTATTCGTTTTAGGATCAGTCATGATACCAATATGTCATTTAAGAAAATATTGCCTGACGTTTTAGAATGTGATGTATTAATTAGATTTCCCTCCGTCGGAATGGAAACTTCTTCACTATACAGGGTAACTCAACAAGGCAGACGACTCGTACTTTTATGGTATTCGGTGCTGTTTTGTGTTAGGCTGGGACTCCCTAGCAATACGCATCCACAGGCTTTCCAACTTGGGACCTCTTGGTTACAAGGGAGCTCGTACAACAATAGGCCACTGGAACCTGAACCACTGGCCAGCCCATGAGTTACAACTCCCATCACCTCAAGATGTAATACTATCGGGGTAGGACGTTACCTAGGTTCTAGTGAAACGTCGTGAGCAGTGCAGTACAACGGGTTGGGTGTGAGGTTAAATAGTCATCGATGAAATGGACTAGTGCCCTCCACTATATCATGAATTGACAGAAGTCGGAATTCATGGACTGGGTATCGGATGGAGTCCCAGTGGTTGAATACCCTACGAGTGCACCTTGTAACGTGAAGATCCTTGGTTCAAATAATTATGATTGGTGCGTACTGAAAAAGAGTTGTGAAGTAGGATCGAACAGCTGACTGTCCAGTACTCCCATGTGGGTATCCAATGTTTATCTAACGGATATCAGCTCATGATGAAATCTTGTAACCACTCAAAACACAGGAAAACAACACTTGAAAAAAGATGAAACCCACAAGATAAAGAAATGTCTTCTCTGAAAACTTCATACTGATCATCCATCCAGCAGAAGAGAAAATGTTTGATTCGACGCCAGTTGGTAACTGGTGTAATGTATATATGTATAGTCCTATCTTTGGAGCAGAGTGAATTCTATCAGTCACGTTTGCGATGTGGCCACAATTCTAAGTAGCTTACCAGCATTGATTTGATGCTACTAGATGGTTGGAGGCAATAGGCCACAGGAAGCCTTGCCTCGCTCAGCTTTCGTGCTATTTAGCACTCACCAGTCAGCAAGACAGTCGTATCTGCAATCACCTTGACAGAACTCATGTCTATCTTGCTGAGATTCGAACCCGCATCATCCACTGCCGTCTGTGCAGTCTGTGGCATTGCCACTCAGCTATTTAGGTTTCGCAACTAACCTCCTGTAGGACTGTATTGGACGCGAATTGGAATCTCAGAAAGGACATGAGTTCCGCGAAGGTAAATGCAGATACTCCTGTCGTGCTGACTGGTGATTGTCAACTAGCGCGAAACCTAGATGAGGCAAGGCTTCCTGTGGCCGTTTCCCTCCAACGATCTGGTGCCAAGATTAAAAATTTGTTTTCTGGTTACCATATCTGTTGTATAAAATGTCTAGTGATGTATTGATGTGAAAGTGTATATTTACATATATATTTTTCTTCTTTTCTTTTACAGAAGAAAGAATGAAACCCACTTGGTATTAATTACCTCAACTACATACAAAAGTGGTGTCTGAAGAAATCGATGAATAAAAACATGATATTACATATCAGTACAAATGAATTTCACACCATCATTGTTTTCACTTTGAAAAATTTGAAATAAATAACGCAGAAACAATAAATTTCGTTTGCAAAGTCTACCTTGTTATGGAATCATAAGTACACTATTCAAAATCCTGTTATCGGTGAAGATGCAAATGGCTGTTTCACTAGATACTGGAAGTATTTTGTAACAGATACTCCCACAGAATTACAGAAGGGTTAAGTTCGAAGCAGAACATTCCAAATTATAAACGTATCACAGACGAATGCTTCAAAAAGAGTAATAATAAACATTAATGCGTTGAGTATTAATTAGAGCAATAAAAGAAGTCTAGTTTGCAGAGAATTCCGACAGGGATATTGTAACAGCAGAATGCAAGACACGGAAGCCAAGGTATATTTTCTTCAAGTGATCAAACAGCTATTTATATAGATAAACAGTTTTATATTCTTTATTTTTACAAGTTGATTACGGATTGATATCAGTTAGAGAACCGTTGAAAACCAGCTACGGGATACTTAACTGCTGTTTCATCCTAGTTTGGGAATCATCGGCAGTACTCATCCACTGACGGGGTTCAAACCCAGGACCTTCCGTTTACAAGGCAGGCTCGTATAACATTCAGCACGAGGACATGCTCAAATGGCCACCTCATGAATTCTAACTTCTACCAATTCGTGGTTTTGTTTTTTTTTTTTTTTTTTTTTTTTTTTTTTTTTTTTTTTTTTTTTTTTTTTTTTTTTTTTTTTTTTTTTTTTTTTTTTTTTTTTTTTTTTTTTTTTTTTTTTTTTTTTTTTTTTTTTTTTTTTTTTTTTTTTTTTTTTTTTTTTTTTTTTTTTTTTTTTTTTTTTTTTTTTTTTTTTTTTTTTTTTTTTTTTTGCGAGACCGCAACCACTGCCATCTTTGGAACATACATCCACACACTTGACACCTCACTGGTGACGAGTTCTCACTAGAAACCCAGGAAACCCCATCCTGTAGTAGTGAGAGGTAGCTGTTGTATTGATTCCATTAATAAACGATCTGTTGCCTGGCCCTTGTCTTCTGTTGTTTCATTTGGTGTCGCTGCCTACCAACAATGGATGGAGACATATGGATCGGAATTCGGGGCTTCTATGCAGTTAAGTGGCACTCAAGTTTTGTCAGAGATGAGGCTCCTACTTGAGACGCTGCTGGGAGGTCGGGAGAAAGCAGCCTGTGAAAGTGTAAGGCGAAATACTGACGAATATGCGACAGGGTCAGGCAAACAGTTTCCAAAGTGGGAAGGACCACATATGTTCACGTTGAGATGGGGTTACGCAGACACAATCGCGATGGTTAGCAAAGACAAACAAATGAACATCAGTGAGCACCGAGATTTCAGACAACAACACAAACGAGCAAAGCCCCTAGAACCAAGAAGACCGAAACAACTTTAGTTGCAAGTCTTTAACAGAGGAACGAGTTTGGTGAGAGCCAGCTGTTGTGTTGATTTATTGAATAAACGATCTGCCGCCTGACCTTGTCTTCTGTTGTTACACTGTGGCAATTCACCAGCTTGCCTTTAAACCAGAAGGTCATAGGTCCAAACCTTAGTGGGTGTGTACTGCCAATGATTCCCAAACTAGGGTGGGGGAAACAGCTAACTAGTACTCCATGTCTCGATTTTGATGGTTCTGTAACTGATATCAGTCCGTGACCAATTCGTAAAAACAAAACTAACTCCTACAAACCAAACTATAGAAAATTATATTCTTTGAACAATCACTGAGCGGGTGATTTTGGTTTAATTCTTAGAAAATACCCATCTAGATATGAATGTAAGAACAACAAAGTTCAGCAAATAGTATCTTTCCGCCGGCGAATTCACTCACTTAGCCGTACAATTGCAATTAGATATACTTACTTTGTGTGTGTATGTACATCAGGATCGTGAAACAAAAGTAAAAATAAAAATGAGTTAGTGTTACTGTCTGCATCATCAAAATGATTCTAAAATATGATGCGTAACGAAACTTGCAACTAGGTTAGGAGACGAAGATTGGTAGGTGTTGACAAGGGTTGTATAATATGAAGTGGGATGGTAATCGAGACACGTGTCCAAAAATTGATTTTGTAATAGGTGGAAAGATTATTTTTTTTTTTTTTTTTTTTTTTTTTTTTTTTTTTTTTTTTTTTTTTTTTTTTTTTTTTTTTTTTTTTTTTTTTTTTTTTTTTTTTTTTTTTTTTTTTTTTTTTTTTTTTTTTTTTTTTTTTTTTTTTTTTTTTTTTTTTTTTTTTTTTTTTTTTTTTTTTTTTTTTTTTTTTTTTTTTTTTTTTTTTTTTTTTTTTTTTTTTTTTTTTTTTTTTTTTTTTTTTTTTTTTTTTTTTTTTTTTTTTTTTTTTTGTGAAGGGTTGGTTAAGAAGAACATGTTACTAAGATGCCATAAAAAATTTAAATAAACAAAAAGGATTACTAATAAAGTCGTAGGACTTGGAATTATAACCAGAATAGAAGAACAGACTGGAGACGTTTCTTCTGTGTTAGCAAAAATCAGAATTTTCCAACCGGATCTCTAAGGTCTATACAATGCAAATTATTCGGAAGCTCACAGTTTTCGAGAGGATTCTTTTAACTTTGTAGATAACTTTGAATAAATTCTCCGGGCATATTGAGTGACCAGTGTTGAAAATATGTTTAATTATAGTACTCTTTATCGATCCACTGTTACTTTTTCGTAGACAAGAGGATAATGTTCTTTGACTCTTGTGGATAAAACACGCATTGAACGATATATGTATCTCGCTCCACGTGAGCAAGTTAATTGGTAGATACACATGGAAATGGTCAAATGAGATATTTTATTTTCGGAGTTGTTGAAGAACAATCGGTGGCTTGAGAATACCAATCGTAATATGGCAGCAGACAGTGTTCTATTCAGGGCGTTAGATGTTCTTCGCTTTAAGATGCTAGTCAGAATGTCTCTTTGAATTTCGAATCCATGTATAGCATCTTCAACACAGAGATTGGTATTTCTTAGTTGATTTTCAGCTCAACACATTTATGTATAAAGCATGGTGGATGGCTGTTCTCTAGTAGTGTTTTCCTGAAAATAGTGATCTCCTCTTCTAGTGATTCTAAGTGGTATATTCTGCGAATTCTCATCACGGGAGATATTATCAAGCACCGCTTGCGATTGACGGGTGCTCGACTGTAACATTTTGTAAGTTGATCGTTCCATGTAGGCTTTCGAAATATTAATCTATTTGGAGTCCCATCAGTCTTCTTTGTTAGTCGGACGTCCAGAAATGATATTGTCTCTCCAGTCACTCTTTCGAATATTCAGCTTACATTAAACAACATGGAATAGAGTGTTAAAATACACGTATAGCATTCTTATTCGCATTTCAAACATTCGTAAAACATCATGAATGAGCATGAAAATTCATGAATAACTAATTAGAACACTTTATTTCAACAGTAATCTACATTGAATAATGAGTGCGGTTCAAACTAGTTGAGAAGTCTTGATGTGGTTACATGATTTATTCATGAGCTGACATTTGTTAGAGAACATTTGGAAACCTGTAAGTACTGGACAGCCGGTTTATGCGACTTAGTTTATGACTCTTCATCAGTACGCACCCACCACAGGGGTTCAAACCTGGGGCCCTTCTGTTGCAAGTCAAGGTGTAAGCCACCAAGCCACCTAGACCCAATCCGGAGACCATAAATTCCCACTTCTACCAGTTACACGATATGGCACTATCACTAACCCATATCATCTCCGGCAAGTATTGTCCCTCACCCGACCTGCTTTATTCTACACGCCACACTTCCCACTAGAATCCAGATAACTAGCTATCTGAATAGAGCCAGTCTCCAGTGAGCATCAGATTATTAATAATACCCGCCTTAAAACTGGGAGATCCTGGGCCCAAACTCCGTTGCTGAGTGAGTACTGTTAAACAGTACTAAACTATGACGGAACAGTTGGCTGTCCACCAATACCAGGTTTCACAATGATTCTCTAACTGATGTCAGCTCATAATGAAATCATCCAAACAATTTTCGTGGTTATTTGAAGGAAATTCATGGTCACTTTTAGTCTAAGATTCATATAATAAGCAACTATAATACTCAATGTCTAAAGAATATTGTACATCTCACTAATAGCTGTACAAAAAGCAGCAACATTTTCACATTGTCAGTTATAAGCTAGTGTACAATTTTTACTCCTTTACGTTCTCGTTGGATCATAGGCTCCCTTTCAAGTTTGAGGTTTGAAGTTTCAGTAGCAGTGATATTTATTTTTACTAGATGGGGTTGCCAACCACATGCCTAACCTTCCCTCTTCATCAGTCTTATTACAGGCTTATCGAGTGCGTCGGCCGAGGAGAGAACCCCGAATCATGTGTATGGTTGGCGAGCATTCTACTGCTGTGCCACCGACGCACCATAATTAACTGCTAGTATTAGATGGTTGGAAGAAATAGGTGGGAAGCCTTACACTCAGATTTCGTGTTGGTTGGCGCTCACCAGTCAGCAAGGCAGGTGCATCTCCAACCTTGAAGTAACTCATTTCCCTTCTGAGATTTGAACTCACGTCATCCAGTGCCACCTGCAGTCAGAGATGTTATCGCTAGACTATTACGGTTCAGTGTATAGATGAGTGATAAATACTCAAGTGATGAGAATTGTGATCACAAATGGAAGTGATTTCGGGGTTACTTTTATTAGGCGAACTGATCGAAATTAATGTAACAAAGATATATATATATAGTCGACAACATACATGTTTTGGGGGTCAGTGTGATCAGTGGTGTGTAATGCAATATGTCACAGAAATTCTAATAAACAAGAGCTTTTGAATGCTGTACATAGTGTTCACCCAGCTGTTTAATTTGTATGTCAAGAATAAGAAAATAACAGTATACCCTTCCTTTGGTTCAGACTGAATTCTATCAGTTGGGTTTTGCAATGTGGCCACTATTCTAGGTAGCTCACCATCATGGTGCACATTTATTTGTTGATATGCGATAGTTGGAGGCAGTAGGCAGGAAGCCTTGAACCTGCACCAAAGAAGGGACTAGACACGTCACACTAGTTACTAGTTTCCAATCAAAATACCTACTACAGTCTTACAGGAGGTCAATCACGAGCACGAATAGCTCAGAGGTAACGCCTTTGACTGCAGTACTGCGTGACGCGGGTTTAATCTCAGCAAAGGGGACATGAGTTCCTTCAGAGTTGCAGATACGCCTTGCTGATAAATGCCAACTAGCACGAAACCTAGGTCCAAGGCTTCCTGCCAATTGCCTAAAAATATCTAATACCAACAATTTACCCTTCCTAGACTTTTCCTCTCCAAGAAGAAAGACGGATATCTACAGAGAAACCTATTTAGAAAGAAGACTTCAGTAGGTCAGTACACCCATTTCTATGGCTTCACACTGAATCAGTACGAAACAAACTTAGTTAATTGCCTGAGGCATAGAATAAAACGCATATGCTCTGAGGAATGCACAAGGAAGAAATGTGTAAAATGAAACCTACGCTACAAGAAAATGGATATTGAGAGAACTTCCTAAATAGTTATATGTCGATACATAGAGATAGGTTAACGATGAATGCCATGGAAAGAAACAATTGTATCTTAAGTTATAAAGGAGCGATTGCAGCCGAAATTCTAAAAATGTAACTTAATAGAGCAGTTAAGAGAATATTTCCTGGAGCTAAACTGGTACTCAGCTTCTCCACTAAACCAGTAATCACAAAGCGAGTCAAGGATAAATTACTAAAGATGGCCTCGTCAATCTGTACCTATGAATTCAACTGCTTATGTGGTGATATTCATTTTGCTGCTGGGACAATTCACTATATTATTATTATAAGTATAAGACTTGGACACTGTGGTAAAGTTTCACTCTCTTATAGATAAGATTTTATTTTCATAAATCACACAGTGTTATACGATAAGTAATATTTACTGATGACCAGGTTTCGAGCACAATTTATCACCAGTCATAATGAGATCAAGTCACTCATACAGCCTTTTGTTTCATTTATATACATTAGTAAAATTTTATTACATGTATATGGAATTGCACACATTTGAACATGGGGAATAATAATAATAAAGGCAGTTGCAAGGAACGAAATTTTCTTTTCGACGAAGTCATCGTCAACTAGATAGCTTTACATTCGTGTATTTACAATAAATGGATGGGAAAATTCCAGAATAATTTCCTGTCAAAAGTCAAAATAATGCAGTTACAATTAGGAATAAAATGCCATAATAAGCAGACGGGACAGATGAAACTCAAACAAAGTAGTATCATAATTACTGTGAGCAGATTAACACCTTGTGTAATTGGGAGTGAGAAATGTAGAAATCACGAAAACGGACAGGATGTTTAGGTAAAAATAATCTAGTGAGATCATTTCTAATGTGACGAATAATTCTTCGTGCAGTTAGGAATTGAATATGCAGAAATAACAAAATGACAAAACAGACAGGAAGTTTGGATATGAAAATATGGTAGTGTAAAAAGAATTAAGAAAAACTTGAAAATAACATGAATAATCAGAAAGCTTGAATAAGAATGGCAATGGGATGGTCATTACTGAAGGAATAACCTGTTGATGATAGTAACGGCAGTGACTGAGGGTGGAACGTATTTCTTTTGGATACATAGTGTGGTTTCGAGCTTTTGGATGGCTAGTGCCTCGGTTATGCCCAAATGCCTTAACTTTATTCCCTTTGACATGTTTGATCGAATCTTGTATATTATTTTTCGAGGATTTCTCCAAGAATTTTTCGAGTGGCACTGAATGTCCTGAATTGAACATGTGTTCTGTCACTTAACTGTTTATACGTGTTTCATTTAGTAAGGTTGAAAAAGACGATTTCAGTGAAGAAGGTTTTTTGTTTTCGACGAAGTATTGTAAATACACGAATGTAGAGCTGTCTGGTTGATGATTTCGTCGAAAAGAAAAAGTTCTTCGCTGCATTTGTCTTTTTTACTCTTTATTATCAAATGCGTAAATTCGATGTTTGTTATCGATAGAAACATATTCCTACACAGATTAATTCTCGTTACAACTGATTTATTTCTCCAATGAAGTTTACAAAGACTCAAAAAAGTGTACATTTTAGTACGTGTGGTCTACTAATGGTTAGCTCGAAGTGCAGCGAAGAAAATTTTTTTTTTCGACGAAGTATCCTAAATACACGAATGTACAGCTGTCTAGTTGATGATTTCGTCGAAAAGAAAACGTTCTTTTTATTAACTAATATGAGCAATATGTATATTCCGTAAGGTTTATAACGCACTTTATCACATTTGCTCAGTAAAATCGCCGATTTCTTCGTGTAATTTTCGCATCTGAAATCAGTCTACAAGAGTATATAAATGGACGTTTACCTTGTATTTTCTAAACATGTTTCTGCGTGTTCTCACTTTTCCGTTTTTCTTGTCTGTTTGGCATTTTCAGACCGTTTGTAAGTTGTGTTTTTATTTCACTAATGTACACTGCGAATACTTTTGTTGTGAATTTTCATTTCAATTCCAGCAATTTATGTTTTACATCAAAATGAGTTGATGCCAGCGGGTGTAGTCTCTATTTTTCATAATTCGAGAATAGGCTGACTCATATATCCTCGCGAAACGAAGTGTTAAGCCGAAGTTAAGATTTTTTGGTATACGAATGGATTTTAGTTTTCGTCTACTTAACGACGCAGAGTGATTTTCGGATATCCTAGGAGAAACATACGTAATTCTATGGGCTATGTAACTGGCTCCACACTAGCAGAATGAATATTTACTTGGTATCCTATGTGAATCAGGTGTTCGGTAATTAAAAATCCACAACTACTTGACCCTTTTATCCAAAGGCTCCTTGATATAAGTTCCAAGAATCTGATGTCGGCCCTACTTTCTCTTCTTCTATTGTAATAGCTCCCGCAGATACATTTGAATTACTATCTACTTTATTGATTTTAATTAAGTCATTTCTGTTAACAATCACCTCTATAATTTAGCTCTATGAATGATCATCTTGAAGTATGCTGAGTCACACATAACTGAACCGAAACTAGATGTCAGCATTCTAAATTGTCAATTTACAGACTCAGGAATGAACACCACGTGTTTGCATCTCAAAACATATTCATCGATTTCCCTCTAATGAATTATGCCGTATCATAAATAAATATACATTCCATTCGAAGTGTTGATGTTAGGCATTTGGTTTAAAGCCTTAGACTTAGGTTTCCTGATGGCTAGCACTCACCAGTCGTCAAGGCGTATCTGCAAACCTGAAGGAAGCCATGTCTCTGCTGAGATTCGAACCCGCGTCACACAGAGCTATTCGGTCTCGTGACTGACCTCCAGTAAGATTGTATTAATTACTTTCACTTGGCTTCACACAGATAGCCATCAACCATCGTGATGACGAGCTACCTATATTGATGGCCACATCGCAAACTTCACTGATAGAATTCAGTCTGCACAAAATACAAACAATCAGTCACATCACACTATTTACCAGTGTCCAATGAAAACATAATCCTAACTATTCACACTATATGCTGTCTTCAGTTCTCATCCGACGAACTCCTAAACCTCGCTCAACTAACTTCTCAACTTGATGTGATTTTGAGCAACAATTTGTGCTCGAAATGTGGTCATCAGTTAGTAGTACTGTATAACACTCCACTGTGTGGTTTATCAAAATAAAATCGTATTTTTTTTTTAGTTATACTCTTCCACGATGCCAAGTTTTTGTATTTATATCCATTATCCTCACCTAGACAATAATGAACTTGGATGTATAGGGGTTAAAATTAGGCATGTAGTTGGTAACCTCATCTTGAAAAAATGAAAATACCATCGCTACTGAAATTTCAAAATTGGGGCTTGAAACCTAATGTCCAATTAGAACACTAGGCAATCAATACACTTCATATTGCCGACAGTTTTAATTTTTTTTCTCATAATTTCATTTTGTATCCGGTGTTTTTCCAATGTTAATGGGTGCGTTTTGTCAAGTGAAATGAGGATGTTTTGGAGAAATTATTCAAGCATTCGTTCTGAGAACATCTGCTATGTTATGTCAAAGATCACTGAAATAAAATCGTCTACATTTCAGGTGTTGAGGGTAAACGAGGTAAGTAAGATTAAACTTGTCTTTTCTGCCATGTGCATCATCTTTTGATTGTGGAATGTTAAGTTGTCAGATTAGAAGACGTTTTTTTTTTTACTTCATCATTTTTAAGGGTTTAATGTCAACTGACTGCGCAGCTTGGAACGATAACATTTGGATACTCATTTTGTACAATGCAATAATAATAAATCCTTTGACTTGTGATCAAGATTTAACTGAATACTTCCAAAAGTACTTTGACACCAAGTGAGAAGTAGGTCTTAGGTCTTAAGATCTCTGCAGACTTGAAGAAGCTAGATAACAGATCAGTGATCACACGCGACGTGATAGAAACGCCGTACGAAATCGACTTTGATAGGACTAAGTTTCCACAGAAAGGTTTTCGATTCATATAACGAAAGACTAACTCCGGATGCCCTACATGTGTATGTGTGTGAACCTGATGCGTGGCAAGTCCTGATTAATAATAGAAAATGGATATGTATCGCTGATCAGTCGTCGTTGCTCTAAATTCCCAATTGTCTGTATCTTCTTATGGTGGAGAGACTAACAAATGATTTACAATTTTTCCTCATACAAACTTTTTTTTTTTCTGCATATACACATACATATATATTTCATATTCAGTTATCTACGACCAAAGAGTTTTAGTAGAACGTAATTACTAGAAATCTAAAGGAAAAGTTCACGTCGAATACAGCGTTTTACAAATGAAAACTAATATTTGTAAACTTCAGTCAGATATTGATGTCTATTTCATGACTCATATGATCAGATAACATTTTGAAAATAAGAGATTTCCTTTTCTATATATACAGAACTTTGTTATTTTAATTTCGAGTAATTTCCCTGAATAGCTTCAGACCAGTTAGTTTGTCGATCGCAAGAATCGTAAGTACTACTCATTTCTATTTTGTTGAGAGTTAAAAAAGTAGTTCCCTTTATGAATTCAGACAAAACAATAAGATGACGTAATTTGTCTGGATCGTCTATGTATTTTTGCGTAACACATTTCAAACAATCTGATCACACACAGATTTGTGGTAGGAATACATATGAAATCATATAGAGTTAAGAGGTGAGAAAATAGATTTGTTAGATCAGGTTAAAAGGACATAGTGAAGGTCACAATAACAATGAAGATCACTAAACCAAAGAAGAGAGGTAATAGTACATCTCCTCTGGCTGGTACCGAAACACAGCTTACCAAGGAAGGTGGTTTAGTGTGATTTCACATTGCCGCTTTGATGTCATATTATTATTATATCCTTTAGTTCCTAGAGGAACATAGGGCTTCAGCTGCGCACCTCCATTGCCTTCTGTTTTCTGCGAACTTTTTCTCCCCACTCCAAGTCTGCCTACATGCTTTCATTCCCTCTTCACATGACCTCCTCCACTTTACCCTTGCACTGACGTTCAACTCGCTGCTTCCCTTTCAGTTTCCACTCGAGCAATGCTTTGTGTAGTGATGTCACTTGATGGTTTTATCAGCGTATGGCCAATCCATCTCTATTTCTTCCTGCCTATTTGTTTCAAAATCGGTACTTCGTTGGTTCGCTCATTGCCAGAGAACTCTGTCGCTGATCTTTTCTGGTCGGCCATCTGATCTTGAGTATAGAGCGAAGACAGCTGTTGACGAAGGTCTGCATTTGTTTTGAGGTGCCCTTTATGACGCTCCAAGTCTCTGTTCCGTATAGTATCACTGACCTCACAGTGGAGTTTAAAATCCGGTGATATTTCGTCGCTACGATTCCAGCTAAGAATAAATTTCGGTTTTTATGTTGTTCTTTTGCTTTGAAGTGTCTGTAGCGACTGTACTGATTTTCAGGAGTAGAAGCTCTAGTCCCATGCTTAACCTTCACTCTTTCCTATTGCTCAGCCCAATAGCGGTTAGAAAACTAGCAAGTCAGTAAAAACGCCAGGTTATTAGCTGGTTATTTTGTCAACTTACTAAGCCCTATTTCATCATGCGTGAGTAGAGTAGACGATTTGAATTTACCCACATTTTGTCACTTATCTGGTTTTTGCGTGACTGCATCACGTCAAACTCCACATCAAACTCCAAATAAACGAAATCCCTACAAAATTATTCCGAGGCTCACTAGCGACTGGTCCTATTCACGCAGCAACCTGGGGTTATGGTGGGAAGCCCTGACCATTAAGGTACAGCTGGCTGAATTGGAGGCAGTCAGTAACTCATCTAAGAAGACATTACGAAGTGGCAGAAGTTAGAATTCATGGGCTGGTCATTCGATTGGGTCTCAGTGGCTTAACGGTCTATGTGCTAGCTCGCTTTGTTACCTTAAGATCCTATGTTTGAAGACTGGTTGTTGGTGCGTACTCAGAAGAGTCTCAAACTAGGCTGATGAAACAGCTGGCTTTCCAGTATTCGCTGCAGGTCTTTCATTGATTCGCTAACCGATGTCAGTTCATGATGATGAAATCCTCCATCCACTCAGTGAAAATCCCTACAAAATCAATACTTGATTATTAGCAATATGATACAAACTCCTTGTGTTTATACCTCCTAACTCATACAAATGTCATCATTGGTTAAATGCAATTCAACAGATGAGGAATGTAAGTTAATTACTAATACAACATACTGTTAACATAGAATTCTCATGCTTTATAATATTTACTTCAGTAGTGCATATTTATTCATTAGTAATACTGAAAGTGGATATATCACAATTTTTTTCTCCGATTGAAGGTGCGACCTTTTGTAAACACTTACGTAAGAAGTTTTACATTTTGATAATTATCATGTAGATTTGTGCAATTATTACTCTTGTTAAATGCATCAGAGACAAATACAGAAACAGATGGTTGTATGAATAATTGGTGACGGAGTAAAGACACATCATCTACATGAGGCTTTGATCAGAAAAAAATTAGTTTTCAAGGGTTTGTTTCCGTCAATTTGTTTTGGTTCAAGTTATATCACAGACTGGCGTCAGTTGGAGAACCACTGGAAACCGGGGAATAGTTGGTAGTTGTTTCTCTCTTGTCTAGAACACTCTGGTGCTACACACCCGCCGGTCCACTGTCAAATGTCCAGGGATCTTGGACCTATCGTTGATTTCAGATGACTAAGCTTAACACATTATGCATTGTAACCAAGGTAGAATAACAGAAGACGGTTGGGCAACATGATTTTTCATTCTTCAAGCGATAACGAAAGAGATTTACAATGGTTAATCAGTGCCAAAGGCTATAAATAACCGTTGATATAATGTACAGCGATTCTCTCAATCGTACTTATCCAGTCTTCTTTGAGCCAGGACACGATTAAGCAATGACAGCTTTCCTATCTTCCACCAATGGAGACCAGTCCGAATAACTAAACTATTTAATGTTCACCATCAGAGACATCCACCGAGTATCGCACGGATAAACTTTTGATTACGAGACCAAGCTCCCTGTCCATTCATCTACTTGGGCAAGAAACCAATGGTCCATTAACTCGAACCTCTGTTAATTCACGATATATTGTGCAGCATCCATGCAGTGTCGTTGTAAACTACTTGCCCTCATACCTTACCTTGTGTGGCCTGCTGATCATGACTTCTCATTAGAAATCCTCAAGCAACCTATCTGTGTAGTCAGTCGCCAGCAAGGTTCAGATTAATATTCATGAGATAGTTTATGAGGATTTAATAATTTCATAAGTTCGTTCACTTGCTGACTCATCGTTCGGAGAATCACTGAAAACGCAGCGAACAATTGCATGCTGTTTCATCCTAGTTCACGACTCTTCAATGGAATGTGGCCTTCGGAGTTCGAAAACAGAACATTTGGCTTACAATAATGAAGAACGTTAGGCTTCAGATGAAATTTCAAGAGGTAGTTTGCGAAATTTAATTGGTTGAGGCTTAGTCATGGATTACTGCTAGAATGGGGAAAATATGATGAAATATTTATTTTGTTTGCGAATTTAAGCAAAACGGTTATGGTGATAGGCAAAACTGATATTTATGGGATAAATTTTTGAGTTGTCAACCCGATGAATTCATTCCATCTTTCCTCCCTCATCTGGGGCTACATAGCAGTGTTCATATGCAAACTTATCAAGGGTCAAGCATATGTCATTTCGCATACAATTCACAGAGCTGATTAGATTACTCAGTCGGTTAACTGAAATTCTGTCTGTCATTCAGGGATTCTAGATTTTATGACTTTTTAATTATTATACCATTACAACTATTCAGTATCACTCGTGTGCATCTGTGTTCACCATCAGTGTACACGCTTTCATTAAATTTCCTAGGAAAAGGTTGGATTACAAAACGAATATGAAGTCCCATCAGACTCCAAACTGCTGACTAACTAAATGCTTAAAATATCTTGAGCACAGCCTAAACATCCTATGCGAAAACGTGCTACAGTCGATTTTGGTGATAGGTCAATTTGATTGTAACAGATGTCCAGCAGTTCATCACGATCTACACTAGTTTCCTTTATTCACATATCAGTTTATGAAAAATGGAAGAAAAACCTATCCGGATATCAGCAAAACCAACGTAATTTCAACATTGAATTTCGCAAAGAAAATTATTGAAGCATTCAAAGAGAAAGGATGCCTTCAGTATGACACATACATAGAGATCTTTCATCATTTTTAGGAATTTGTCAGAACTAATTTTATCTAAGAAAAACTTTTTTGCACTAAATTTGATTCAGTTTAGTAAAACAGTGTGTGAAAAACGATTCTTCTCATCTATTTTCATTCTTTTTATTTTGTAGATCCTAATATTAAGATAAACTGTGAGTTGAACTTTTGAGTAACTCACCATGAGCATTTCTTTGAAGAGAGTTCGCTTTTCTTTTTTCATCAATTAGGATTTATACAACAGAAGTGTATCTCAGTTTTCTAAAGCCTACTCATATGTGAACAGAAGATGATTAGGAGGGAGGAATACAAGAAAGCATAGAGAGGTGGTACTTTAACCAAGTGGAACCCATTCAGTGCTATCCATCCTGGTGGAAAACAAGATGAATTCAACGAGAAGAAACCTCTTTCTAGATGGAATATCGTACCTTGTCAAGTAAATGGACTGCATGAATGTGAATACTTTTCACTCAGATAACATTTCAATTCAGATAGGCTTGAACACTGGCTTAATATAATCATGCTATTGTGTATTCAGATTCAATTAAAAAAAATACTGATATAATTAACACTGAAAACCACAGCGTTTACTGGATGGTTGTTTCATCCTTGTTTCGGACTCATTGGCAGTACCCACCTACGAGGTTTCAAGCGCACTTCCCTTCATTTACAAGGTACGCTAACAGACCATTCACTCACTGCAATTTTAACTCAGTGGTTCATGAATTCAAACTTTTAAAAAATCACCATTTTAGCGTGATCACTATCCAAGGACATTGGCATGTATTGGTCCTCACCCTAATGACTCACAAGGTTGACAGCATTGGTGACAACTTCTCATTAGAACTCTAGGAAACTCTGTCTTGAGCCAGTGACTAGCAAGCGTCAGATTAATTTTCATGAGTTTTATTGTAAGGATTTCATTTGTTCGTGAGGAACTGAGACGGACCACATTCACTGAATGGTCTACGAGTTCGCCATGCAACATGAGGGCCCACTGTTTGAAACCTAATGGGTAGGTGGTGGGTAGCGTTGGTGACTCCCAAAACAGCACGAAACACCTGGTTTCACAATGGTCCTCTAACTGATGTCAATTGGTGTTCAGAAAACGTGAACACAAATCAAATTCCCTACAGTCAAACACTTGAATGTATTGTGTATTCCTGCAAAGTAACTTACTCTTTAAAGTCAGGAATTATTCAGATCGCAGTGTGAGATTGATTCAATCAGAGCTTTGACGACATCACTGATAACTCCATATATTCACGCGCAATGCATTAACTCATGTGAACGTATATGTGTTTGATCCTAAGCGTTTTGCGGTGACCACTTCTGGTGAACATGAATCATGTTCCAAGGTTGAATTGAACTTCGATGATGTTAGGCTAATAATTGAAAAAAGTGCTGCTTAATAAGGTGGGAATTTTGCCTGATAGTTTTCTATGTGCGTGTGTGTGTCTGCTTGTAGAAGGCAAGCAACACATAACATGTAATCCATGTGTTCTAGCATTATGTGTTGCGTGATGTCGAACGGTCAAATAACTCGTTAAACATTTAACTCCTTAATTCAACTTTGCCTGCGGAATACAGGTACATCCAGGATGGATGAGTCCCGAAAAAGATGAAATGTGCACCCTAGATTCCACTGCTAGTAACTATTCGCCAGTTTAACTTATTCTTTGAGAAATACTGTTACGCTGATTCTGACGAAATAAAGAAGCTGTTTAAGATAATTTTTCTTGAGCAGTTGCCTTTGGATTTGAAAAGTTCTCAAATGCTTTTAGTCTTACTATCATCATGAAAAGATATTTCACCTTAAAATTAGTCATATGAGTAGTCTCATACACAGTAAAGTATATATTTATATATATAACTATTGTTCCTTCGGGTTCCAAGTGCTTCAACAGCACATCTCCACTTTGTGCGACTTTCTGCGTAGTCTAAAGCTGACCTCATGGTTGTCCATATTATATGATCTCCTCCATGTCACACTTTGATTCACACTCAAGTCGTCGTCTCATTTTGGTTTTTCACTGGCGCTCTGATCTTGCGCCCATTTGATCGCCTGTGTCCATCGCCTTCGTCATAAATTGCTGAGCAATATGTCCTTGATGTTAGTTAGTTTGTTCCCATGGTTTATTCTTGCTATCCCTTTCTAACTAGCTGCTTGATCTTCAGTATGCCACGAAATCCGCAGCTGATGATAAACGTCTGCAGGGGTTTGCTGCAAGTGCCTTTTGTGACTAACAGTGCGTTGATGACCCATACTGAAGAAATGAGTGACTTAAGATTTGTGATAAAAATTCGGATCCCATAAATAAATAAATGTTTTTATCTTCCTCCTGTTACCTCATTTAAATGATTAATTTGTAATGTTTCAATCTTACCGGTATACTTTCGAAGTGTTCGACTTGGAAGCCTGTATGCCAGTGTAGCGATGGTTGTGTTGAGCTGATTGGCAGGAATATTTGTCCTCTGTCTACCATGTTGATTTTCAAACGTGACTTTATAGATCCTGTTATTCTGTAGGATGACGATAACTAGGTTAGTAATTTATTAATAATTCCCATTGTAGCATTAAGAACACAATATTCAGCAAAGCGACTCTTTTCAACAACGAATGCATTTGCAAGCTGTACAATTCTACATAAAAATGGCCTTTTTAAGAAATTTTACCAGGTGGTGGAGTTAGATCAAAGGTGTCAATACATGAAATAATAATAATAGTAGTATGAAATGAAATTAAAATTAAACTGTTCGCCACTATAATCATAGTTAAATGTCAAGTAGCAAAACAATTAACGTCGTATATGGAATAATACATAAGACGTACTGATGCAGGAAAGGGGTACATAATTATAGGATTAGTAGGCTAATATAAATTAATCCATTACATGGTGAGAAATCTGACACGATAGAATTCAATATTCGATTGAGGATTTCTTCATGAGCTTACATCGGTTAGAGAACCACTAGAAACCTGGGAGTACTGCAAAACTGGCTGCTTCCTCCAGGTTTGTGACTCTTCATCGGTGCGCACCCATCGAGGTTCGAACCCAGAACCTTCTGGTTACAAGGCGAGCTAGCTCGTAGACCTTTTACCCACTGAGAACTGATTCAGTGGCCATGAATTCTAACTTCTGCAAATTTACGACATTGCTTGACCATTTCGGAAAGTCTTCTTCGATGAGTTACTGCCTCATTTTCAACCTTCTGTACCCTCCTTTTAACGGCTTCGCAATAGAATACCAGGTCACTGCCTGAATAGAATTGAGTCCAGTGGCTAAATAGTCTATGAGCTAGCTCGCCTTGTAACCAGAATGTCCTAGGCTCAAACTTTGGTGATGGGTGTGCACTGATGAAGAGTCCTAAACCAGGACGAAATAGATTTCCGATACATCAGGTTTTCCAGTTGTTCTCTAACTGATGTCAGCACATGATGTTATCGTCCATCCAGTAAAACTTAATCCCTACAAAAACAATACTTTAGAATTCATTACTGTTAAAATAAAATATAAAACATTTGGATTTAGAATGACAAGTGGGACAGGCGGAAACACTTCAGATTGACAATGGTGAAGGACTCCTCTGTCTTTAGAAATACACGGCAAGATACCATGGATTCGGTAGGTGATCTTAAAATCATGATCGGGGTAAATAGAGTGACAGAAGTCAATAAAGTGTTCTAGAATAGATCTTCGCATACACTTCCTTTCTCCCTTTTTAAACCATGCTGGAATATGTTCTCGTATCCGTGTGGAAAGCGTCCTCTGGCTACGGTCTGTGTACGTTGATCCACAAGAGCAGGTAAACTGATGGATGCTTAAGAATGCAGCCAGATGGTGAGCTTATCTTTTACAGAAATGAGGAACAACTTCCAGCTGGTGAGCGTCATTTGTAATTTTCCTGCAAACAACGTCCCACTGACTGCTGTCGAAATAGAGTTTTTGAGCATATCAGAAGCTTGATCACTTTTGAATTTCAAGTTCATGAATAAGATTTTCATTGGAACTGAGTTGGTGACCAGTTAATACTGCCAATCTTTTAAGTTACTGTCAATAAATAAGTAAGTAATGCAATTGTAAGAAAATGATTCAACTGTGTGATATTTTTTTTATTAACATATTAGGCAGATCGATTTGCCGTGTTTGTAAGTTAACGAGAACACCTGTTGTTTTGATGCATAATTTTAAATGTTGCTACTGTTAGCAGAATATTACTGTCAATATTATTCTCTTTGGTTTCCCGTTGGAGCATAGGGCTTCAACAACACATTTCCATTTTGTTACGTTTCCTACTACCCTCTTCAACTGCGTCCCTGATCACCCAAACTCTCATTTCTTCCTCACACGATCTCCTCTATGTCAACCCACGACGACCCAACGTTCGCTCCCCATTAAGATTACACTCGAGCTATGCCTGGCGTGCGATGTCATTCGACGGCCTCCTCAATGTATGCCCTATCGATCCATCTCCACCTTCTGCTACATATTGGGTGAGCATCGGCTTTTGGTTGGTTTGTTTCTATAGTTTCTTGTCAATAGAATACACAGTGATTGAAACCGACATCCCGTGGTATGAACGCAGGAAACCAATCGTTGTGTTCTACTGTATAGTTGACCAAAACGTCATGATATGCACAGTCCTAAAATGTCAAGAAAGACATTGTGGATGAAATTAATTTTGAAAATTCTCACAGTGTTCTACAGTAATATTTACTGATGACCATGTTTTCTGCACAATTTGTTGCCGTTCATAATCATATCAAGTCACTTACACAACTTTCTAACATCGTTTATATAACTACATTATTTTCCATAGCTTGATTTGATTGGTAGTAGTATTATTTTCCAATATTTCCAGTGTTGGGTGTAGATTGTGTGAACATGGATTTTGATCCACCTCCCTCTCCAGCTACCCATATCGCTGTATAGAATTTTGACACTTTCATACCCACCCTTCTGTGGGAATGTGTGTTCATGCATCCGGTGCAATATAGAGTTCTGAGTTCTTCTCTAAATTACTTATCTCCGTGGGATCAATCCTTCCAACCTTAGCTAATTTCTTATGTTCTGATAATCTCAATACTCCTGATCTTCTAGTTTGACCTATGAGGTTGGCCTCACCAACAGTCATCGCAAGGTATTCTATGAATTATATTATTTTGTGTAATTGGGTCGACCTACAGGATTCTTTAATCTAAAGAGCTTGTGCTCCCTGAGTGAGTTTGTAGGTTCGAACTCTACCCTAAGTCCTTCTATGTTGAGGATCCTAAGTAAGGCCTCAAATGTCCCTTCCTTATATTTTAAAAATGTAAATGACTTATATTCTCTCTTATTTATGTTATCATTACTAGTTTCACTATTACTTTTATTTTGCTCTTGACTTTTTCTCATCTTCCTAATGAATTTTGTAGGATAGTTAGTTATTTAACACAAACGCTTCATCTTCTATGTGTTTCATTTCATCAATTAGGTCTTTTATTGTACTACTTGTTGCTATGGCTCGGTTCGTTACACACCTAATTAAGCCTGTCTTAAAAATTAACAGATGAGATGAATTAAAGTGGATATCAAAAGAGCATGAGATCAAAACCACGTCAGCAAAAACAACTCACCAAACACTTCCTGTAGACACTCTAAGGTCAAAATGCTCACAGCAAACCTTGAATTTATTCCGACGAAATCATAAGTGTAAAAAAAAAACATTGTCAACACTGTCGCAAAGAGTAAAGAGAAGCATCACATTCAGGGAATATACAAGAACAAAGTTATCAGATGCTGGGAAAACGCTAGAACAATGCTATATAGTCTAGGTGGAGAGGATATAATAATTAGGAAACTAGCTGAAATTGTAATGACCAAATCTATTCCGTTACCGTCTGAATGCAAGAAACCGATACCCATGTTCTACTGTATAGGCAACAAAAGTTAGCTTTCACACATGCTTTCATGAAACGTTCCAGAGACGGAGAAATATCAATTATTCTTCAATAATTTAGTGGTTCTATTAAAAATAATAATAACATCACACTTAAATTTATGTCAACAGGGCCATGAAGCAGCTAGCTGCTTGCTATTCAGGCAGTGTAGGTTTCTAATATACAAAACGAGTACTGTAGTGCAAAATCAGTTAACCAAAGTCCAACTGTAGCAAAAAGTTACCGTCGAATCGATGAGAAAATTTTAAGTGAAGTGCAATCAAAATAATCACACAACAAGGCATTTCACAGACAGTCTTGGGTGAGAATCACCTTCATTCACACAAGCAAACTCATATTGATATAAACTAAATACCGTCAATCTACACACAACCACAAACGAAAGTAATACAATTGTATGCGTCAGTGGCACAGAGGTTAGGACTCCAGCCGACAATGCACATGGTCAGGGATTCGATCCCTGACCGACGCATACCTCATATCAATGGTCAACCTGCGAAATTTAGGCTGCCGATATCACATGTTGAAAATTCCATGGTTGTACCACTATACTATGTGAAATCAAGCTATAATCAAAAATAATAAAAAAAATAAATTATATTTATTTAAATAATGCGTTTTCTCGGAAATTTCGGGATTAATTTCGGTGTGCTTTTCATCGTCAACAAAAGCATTTGAGGGATCACTGAAAATGAGAGAGAGAGTAATGAACAGTTCTCTCATCCTAACTTCAGACTGTGCAACTCTGAACATCTACGACCTTATCAGGAATCGAACTTAGAACTTTCAGGTTACAAAGATCATGTACACTGAGCTTGCCGACACTTGAGGCGAAATTTCGTATCTTTGTTAATTCTCATCATGGCGCTATCCAAATAAGCGTCATCGATGAGCGTCAACCTTCATATTGAATTGGTGTCCCCCACTGGCCACTATCTATCATTCCAAATTTGGGAAGTCTATTTAATCTCAAAGCGCCGTGAATATGTCAACGCCTAAGCTTAATTTTCCAAAACGTTCTTCCATTATTATTTGGAACTGTGGAATTAATTGCATAGAACAAATAAAAAATTGTGTTTTAAATGCATTTATATAATACGTTTTGTTTTATCCTTACATAAGTGACGTAATTGCTGGATTTATGCAATACATGTCCAGGATTTGTGAGTATGTATAAAAACAGTAGATCAAGGTATCAAGACTGCCTGTTATTCGATTTGTTTGCCTTAATTTTCGTATTTTAATTACATAATTTCACTAGAGAATCTTACAATTTTTTTTCATTTCAGATGGACCAGTTCAGACTCGACTTTGTGAGTTTACTAAATTTGTTGGTCGGATAACTCATGAAAGTGAAGGGAACGCCGCGAAAGTTATTACTTAAAAGGATGTGGGACAGCAAAAAATACACTTCTGATAACTTGAATTTAAGCTGTAAAATCGTTATGTGGTTCTAAAAGTTAATGAGAATGACTGGAATGGTCATTTTGTGACAAAACATATGCCAATACAGATGTGGAAAAATAATGAACGAATTATGAGACCTGCCTGAGTAATCTTGCTTAATATGTAAAGACATTCAGTGATGCCTACCGCTCAGAAATAAGTGTGAATACTTGAAAACAAGATTATTATTCATAAGAGTTAGCAATTCAGAATGCGTGTGTGTGTAAGTTGTATATGTATTTTACAGTTAGTAGTTTGTCCAAGAATTCATTTTCTGTATTATTATTTTTTTAATTTTAGGCGCACTTGGATGCTTAGGTAAAATTTATTATTAGTATATTTAAGTTCAAATTTTGGTAGTTTATGAAGTCACCAGCACGGTCCACCTATTAACCTGTTGGTGATAACTATTGGGAATTTGAGTGCAGCCTGAGATTTATGTCCCGTACTCCATAATGGCAGATCCATAAATTCAAAATTTATGAAGGAAACATCATTATGGATAAAATTTTATTCTACTGAAATTATACAGTGTTGTACACTGTAATACTGACTAATTACATGACAAGACTAAATAAATCATCATAGGGTTGATGCCCAAATGACAATGAAATGTTGGAGAACCATTGAAAACTAGGAAGGTTTGGACGGCTGTTTCATCTTAGTTTGAGAATCATCGGTTTGAACACAGGACCTTCCAATTACAAGGCTGTCCAGTACACTCTGGCTGGTTTTCAATGGTACTCTAACTGATATCCATCCGTGATCAACTCGTAAGAACAAAACTAATCCTTTCTCAGAGCAATTATTGAAAATGAAGTCATCGAAAAAGGGATTTTCTTCGCTGGATTTTTTGTTTTTATGTTTGAACATCAAAATGCAGATTTATAAAAGCTTGAAACTGGACTCAAGCAATCTGTGGTAAAGGAAATCTTGTGAAAATTAGATACTATCAGGTTTATCTGATGAACGATACTGGCAACAGAAGGGGATTTAGTCGTGTTCGCTACATAAGGTCAAATTTTATGCGACTGAAAACAGATGGAAGTATCTGAAAGTTTCTGGGAGAAATTATTGAAGAACCAAGTACCCTTATTGACAACGAATCAAACTCCGCCTGAATCCAAAATGAGGTCTTCGTTGTTTAAGATAATAGATGATAAGCTCTAGAGCATAGAAGGAGTTTTTCATCCTGTAATGTGAATGTATTCCATACAAGGAATGCACATTTCCCGAACATCTTTATTTTCACTCAAAGATTTTGTGTTTCTTTACTGAAAAGAGTGTTGAAATGAGCCAGTTGATTGATAAAAGAAAACTTTCCGATATTAAATACTGGTCGCCTTTTATAAACTTCTCAGGTGAAGAAAGAAAGAAATTTGAAAAGTTTCTCATCTGTCGTCAGTTTCAGCAGACCAACGAGGAATTAGGTATTCAAGAACGCAGTACTCACTGGATTATAGCAGTTGAATGGATGTTTGCGTAAAACACGACTAAATCAAATAACATCTAGCAATCGACAGGAACACGAATCAGCTGTGAAAAGACATGAAATATACTCTTTCATACCAATGCATAAAGATAATTATGGGGATCAGTCTGATTGGGATTATGTCGAAATTTCAAACAGAGAAAGCACTAAAAGTGCCAGGCAATTTACTAGAAACCTGGTAATCAAACAAATATTTGATTGCATGGAGGATTTAAGCATGAGCTGACATCAGTTAGAGAACCCCTGTAAAACCTGGGAGTACTGGACAGCTGTTTCGTCCTAGTTTGGGACTCCTCATCAGTACGCACCCACCGGGATTTGAACCCAGGACCTTCTGGTTACAAGGCGAGCTCGTAGACCATTGAGCCACTGGTCCTTGAATTCTAACTTCTGCCAGTTCACTTGAAAAAAAATATTTGATTAACAAGCATGTTAATGTAGACCAAAGCCAATACCAACTAATAAAAAGTAAGTCATGTGACAAGAAATTCTAAAATTAAAATCAATAAAAAATGATCAGTACAGATGTAAATGTGCTACCAGTCATGAAGATGGTTACCAGGAAACGCAATTCTTTCACTCATGGAAATCAGTTCACTTTGTGCCAAATATTGTGCAGAAGATGTTGTCCAGAAGGTGGACGACGAAAGCTCCGCAACTATATCAACCAACTCAGAGAACACTACTAATAGCACATCACGGATATTCTTATGTAACTACCATGTTGACAAGTATTCTACATTTCATGAAATGATTTCAACTCTGTTCCGGACATTCTTAACCAGTCTCTAGTACAATTCAAATTGTGGTAAGTTTATCAAAAGTCACGGAAACACTTCAGTGTCAGCTGTGATACCAACAGTGGGGTTAATACTGGAACAATTTCACTGAGCATGTACACTTCTAATATATATTTGCAGGCACAAACGATACCGACCTCTTTTGAGTAGTCACTGGTAACTAGTGCGATGTGTCTAGTCCTCTATTTGGTGCAGACTGAATTATATCAGTCATGTTTGCAATGTGGCCCCCTTTCTAGGTAGATAGGCATCACGTTGCACGTTGATTTGATGGTATCAGATGGTTTGAGGCAATCGGCCTTACCTGGACCTAGGTTTCATGCTAGTTGGCACTCACCAGTCAGCAAGGCGTATCTGAAGTATCCGTAGGGGCGATTTTGAGGTTTTTTCAAAAATTTAAAATATCCACAACATTCCTACAAAAGGTCAGTCGCGAGCCCGAATAGCTCAGTGGTAATGTCTCTGACTGCAGGCGACACTAGGTGACACCGGTTTGACTCTCAGAAGCGATATGAGTTCCGTCAAGGGGATTGCAGATACGCCTTGCTGACTGGTGAGTGTGTCAAATAGCATGAAACCCAGATTAGGCAAGGCTTCCTTTGGCCGATTGCCTCCAACCATCTAATAATACCACCTTCAAAGTATGTAACATGCTTATTATCTTCCTTATGGGTAAAATTTGTTTTGATAAAGTCAAACAGTGTTATACAGTAGTTATGCTTACTGATGAGCATGTTTCCGAGCACAATTCATTGCCACTCATAATCATATCAAGATACTCACACAATTGTCTAACTTCGTTTAAACATTTCCATTATTTTCCATCGCATGATTTGATTGGTGGTTATATTTACCATATTTCCGGTATGAGTGATGAGTCATTACATCCTATTACACGTGTTGTGTGTGCAGACTCGATCAACAAGGTTTCAGTAATCAATCCCATCTCCCCCTACATAGATTACGTTTTAGGATTTTGACTCTGTCCCTCCAACCCAAATGTGTGGTTGTGTGTTGATGCAAGAAGTGCTATTGCTTAGCTTTTTTCTGAATTAGATGTCGTGGCGGGGTCAACCATAACATAAATAGGATATAATCTAAGGCATCTACAGTTTTATAATCTAAGGAAAGGAAATTTGAAACCCTACGTAAGATTTTTAATAAATCAAAAATCAAGGTAAGACAAGCTCTGTTGGCTAAAGGACCCAATCGACCGAATTAGACAAAATAATATAATTTACAAAATACCTGCAATGACTGTGACATCAACTACATAGGTCAAACTAGTAGATCGAAGGTAGTCAGATTGTTGGAACATACGAATTTAGCTGACGTAAGAATGGTTAACCCGAGAAGATAATTTATTTAGAGAAAAACTCAGCACATTATTGCACTGGATGAATTAACACACAACCACACAATATGGAAGAGGAGAGTTGGAATTCTAAAATGTTATATAGGTAGGTCGACAGGCTGGTTGAATTCTGAATCCTTAATTATCAAGTTTACACCCAACACGTGGTATAGGATGCAATAACTCATCATTCATACCGGAAATATGGAAAATACCACTAACAACCAAATGAAAAGATGCAATATAATGGAACTATGTGAAAGGATTTAGAAAGTTGTGTGAGTTCCTGTATATGATTTTGAGCAAATTGTGCCCGAAACATCATCAGTAAATATTACTACATTATAACACTGTTAGACTTTATCAAAAGACAAAATTGACCCATAATGGATTTAAACTTTACCAGAGTACACAAGTTTTATTCTTATGTCAATGCTTATTATCGGTGGGGAGCAATATGATTCACAGTAGAATATAAATCTGTGTTGTGCTAGGCGCCGAAAATTGTGACAGTAAGTCTGTCCAATTTATAAAGTAATCAGAGGAATAATCATTCAATTTTTCATTGTCTTCATATTGATCACAGTTTATTCATCGGTAACTAGGTAGACGAAGAGAGGAAGAAGCTGATAAACACAGCTTGGCATCTCTCTGGCTTACCGCCTCATATCATAACAGCGTCGGTGACACCGTGGTTAGACTCTCGCCGAACATGCACATGCACCAAGGTTCGATCCCCTGCCGACGCACAACTGATATCAATGGTTGACCTGTAAACATTAGGCTACCGATATCGCATGCTGAAAAATCCATACTTGTACCAAAATTATGGTGTGGAATCAAGCTGTAATCAAGAAATAAAAATAGTGACCAAAATGTTTGATCCGATTGTGGTTCGAGTAAGAAGTAGGCGAATGTGCACTGTGAAAACAGGTGTATGAAGGCCAAAATGGAGTTCATTTTGAAGACTGACGTTCACGAATTATCTGAAAACCGAGTATCAAGCGGAAATGCAATGAAACCGATGCAAGTTTAACAGTTTGCAGAATGCTGGCTGCTAGATAAACCTACCTAACTGATATTATATTTCAGAACACTAGGATTCTTTTTTATCACAAATTTGTGAAGGTAAACTTCTTGCTTGAAAGAATTGATGATTAGCATTTGGTTAACGGGAGTATACACACTGGGAGATTGCAGCAATTGATCACTGTATGAGGCAAATATGTTGAATGTTCAGTAGAGATGTTAAGTCACCTAACTCTCCGATTCCCTGTAGCAAATATTGAAATTTAAATAAACTTTATTAACGAGGTATGTCATTAGATTGATTCCCTGATATCGGGAAACAGTTCATGATTTTATGTGACCCAATGTCTAGACCAGCAGTGAAACATTGAGCTCGTCACTGTTTCAGAGCCCATGATTGCAGCTACTATATTGTCCCTGTTGACGTCATTCAACTATAGGTCATCACAAATCAGCTGAAAACTGTAAGTTTTCTCTGTGAAGGTTATTTAAGTGAATAACATTCACACATATCGATGTAGTCAAGTAACATAAACATAACATAATATAAGCTTTATTCCAAATCAGTACTTGTGATACAGAATGGAATTCTCAGCATTTTACTACAATATTGCATCCAGTTTTTTACATTAACAATAAATAAAGTTCTACAACATATTAGTATGTCGGTAGCAAAGCCAAAATTAAAGTGTTTGAAGGTGTTAGAAAAGTAGATACTACTAGCATATTTACTGGCGTAAGCGATAGCAAAATGGTCGAGATATACAGAGTGTGAAAGAACGAACAAGAATGTTTTAAGTAGAGTTTGCAAGGAAGAGAGAAACAAAACAGCACATAACAAAAATAAATACAGAATGAAGAGCGAGAAAACGTTGTACCTATAAATGATGTGAGTTGGAAAGACGAGATCCATTGGTTCTACTGACTATTTAATAAGTTAAAGGTTTCATGCCTGATGCATTCTTTATCGCACAGAACACGGGCTAGGTAGGGTATGGATGAGTTTTTGTACTTACTAGTGCGGGCATATAGTTTCCTATATAGGCTTCTTGTTTTCCCTGAAGAGATACATGGGGAGAGTTGTGAATGTAGAGGGTGTTGTGAGTCAGATAAAATGGATTTCGCCCATTTTTCACATGAGTCCATATGCCTGTCCACCAGAATATTAACAAGCTGGCTAAGTGGCAAACTGCTTACCCTGCTGACAACCTTTAACATCCTACGTAATAAGGTATAGTCTTTCTTCAATAGCCCAGGAAAGACTAAGGGGGAGCAATAGAGAATAATAGGCAGAATACGGGAGTTAACAAATTGTAAGAGTAAGGGTTGGGTTACACCAGAATGTCTTAACTTCTTGATGTAGAAGGTAAGACGGTATATTTTCTTGGAAATCGTCAAGATATGAGACGACCAGGAAAGATCAGAAGATAAAGTGACGCCTAGGTATTTAATTTCCGACTTGGTTTCTATTTCACTGCCATCTATGTTGCACACCTCGTGAGTGCTAACCAGTTTGTTTAGGTCAGATTTATGCCTAAGGGTGAAATTAACTGTTTGGCATTTGGAGGGGTTTAAGGTTAGACCGTTTTCCTTGGACCATTGGCTAATTTCCGATAAGAAGCCATTTAGTTTAGAGCAGTCACTTTGACATTTGACAGGCAAAGATACAGTTAGGTCATCAGCATATTTGACAAAGTTAATGTCATTTGAAGACGGTAGGTCATGTAGAAAGATAGGGATTTGTTGGATTCTTGTATCCTATTTTGCTAGAATGCTTTATATTTTGAAAAGAATGATCACTGAACATAGAATATTTTTCTCAATAAACTAATGGCTTTTTGGCCGGCTTGAACTAGGTGTTCTAAAATCGAGCTGTTGATATTCCTCAATATATTTTCATTTAACC
The DNA here is from genome assembly GCA_944472135.2 of Trichobilharzia regenti. Lineage (NCBI taxonomy): Eukaryota > Metazoa > Platyhelminthes > Trematoda > Strigeidida > Schistosomatidae > Trichobilharzia > Trichobilharzia regenti. Next base: position 42,550 of record CALYDD020000353.1, on the reverse strand, counting down.
AGTCCACTGAGGGATTCTGAGCACGAAAATTCAAGTTTCTGGAGCAGTGACCAATATAACTAGCCGGTGTATACATACTACTAAAGAGCCCCAAACTACGATGAAACTGTTGTCCACTATTCCTAGGTGCTTTTCCAGCGGCTCTCTAACGTAATTTGTGAAACCTGCTATTTGTAAATGAAACGGTTCGAGGTGAATTTTCACCGTTGTTTGGAGGACCGCATTTGAGATCTGTCAGACACCATCATAAATGGCCATCTAGAATGCAAGTTCCGATGTACGATGACGTACACAGCTGGCTGATTTATACGCATAATTCGTTGGATATCAGTCAGACAATCAATTCAAGCCATTTGAATGCTGGCTAATAGCTACTTCGACTGTCTGAGATGCGTCAGACCTGGAAAACATCGCTGATTAGCTCTGCTTCGAATTAGAGAAACAGCCATCTGATGTTTTGGGTCACTTGAATCTGGCTGTCAAACACAATCATCGGTGACGAGCATGGGATACAACTATTCATGTCAATGAGTCAGTGTTATATACGACTTTGCACATTCACATGTTTTATGTTCACTTAATTTGTCTTAGAGGTAGTCTTTCATTTTGATGACTTGTATAATAATATTCGAAAATGAAATTTCATCTACGTGTTCAGGCAAGATATACTGTAATCAATATCGTAAGCGATTTCCAATGAGATGTATCCTGTTCGTTTGAAATAATTATTCACAGATTTGTTCGTGGATGTCCATCATTCATAAAATTAGGAGTCATTTATTTCTCATATTAATCGACTATTAATTTTAACAGTTGAAACGAGACGCTCACCTCTGGATCCACTGCTGTCTAGCACTTAAGTGTAACTAATTACGTGAGATGAAAAGAACTGACAAAGCAACCGTTTTAGAAAAAACACTTCCTTAGAAGTTATTCGAACACACTACAAATAAAATTTGAACAATTCATATTTCCCTATGAGTTGAATATACATATTCTGCTGGTTTATGAACCAACACTTTTGTGAGATTTGGTGAAAAAAAATTATGATGGAAAGTATACTTACAGTATATCAGACTCTATAATTTAAATGATTGTAATTTGAGTTACTCACACTCGTGATAGAATGCCATAGACTAAGGCGATGATAGTGAAGACTTCTCCTTGAAATAATCGAATACTCGTTAGCTGTTGCTCTTTACCAGCTACCTTAGCCTCAAGTGTGTCAAAGTGAACTATCAGGAATGCCGATATACAGATATGCCATCGTCTAAACTACGAGTGAGGCAATTAGAATTTAACCGGGTGGATGGTGACTAGCAGTGGGAATCCAGGACAATCAGGATTTCATCCTATTTTGCATTCTCCAGTCATTGAGTGATGATGTTGCCACCACCGAGGCTCGAACCCAGTGGACGTAGTTTCAAACGCCAGAGCGTTCTAATTGCATGCTCAGACATTGTCGAAGCATCTGCACAAGAAGCCGACAGACATGTCAACCTGAGAACGAGCACTTTGGTCCAATCAGTCGACTGAAAAAAAGAGAATTCAAACTTTTTTCAACTACATAAAACAGATAATCAGGACGATATATGAATGTTCAGTAGACTGAAATTAACTGAATCATTCAATAATTTTCTTTTACACTTATTAGTTATATCTCCTACTAAAAAAGATATATGTAAGAATTTTTCATTACATAACGTTTAACCATATCACATTTGATCTTATAGTGATTACGTCATTTTCGCCAAAATGAAAAAGATATAACTGTGGAATTAATGCGTCGGTAGCATAGCGCCAACCATATACATGGTCCGGGGTTCGATACTCCTTTACCTGGCTAAGGCATAATTAATGGTGGTAAAGAGGAAAGCTTGGGCATGAGTCTAGCAACCCCATCCTGTAAAATAATCACTGCTACAAAAACTACACTAGCCACTAGTTTGAAGCCATATGTTCCACTGGGGAACGTGAAGGAAAGATAAAACAATAACTTTTGAATGTCGATTGACCGGTGTCAATTACCGTTGTTTTCATTGCTTATCAGAACTAGTCAGAATAAAGTCCTCGCAATCTCATGTCATCATTTAGAGATATTCCCGCTGACGACTGATTTTCTTTAGTTGTGTAATGTTTATATATTTGTAGACCTTTAAGTTGTAATGAATGTCGTATTTCTGCTATTCCTTGTCTTTGGAAATCTCTGAAAAGATATAAAAAGCAGGACTGATAATCCAACTTGGTGATCATATTGAGAACTAAATCGTACCAGTTCAGTCAGCATTCCCACAAGTGACCGGGAACAAAATACTGTTGGCTGTCTGGATGTTAAGCAAAATGCAAAATTGATTGGTGATTCATGGATTCATCATTCATCCTCTTCGTTTCGAGTATTCAAATTTTGATGATTCTCTGGATTCTCAAATTCGTCATTTCACGTGTTGTTTTGGGTGGAAGTAATACTGTGTTGTTCTTTACTACATTTTGCTTTACTAATAAATTCAAAGGCACTGATTTTTGCGAAGCAGATATGTACTTTGATGCTCTGCTTTTAAGCCAAAACTTAATTAGTCTCGTGAGACTGTAATGGTTTGCAATTAAGAATTTGATACAATGTTAATTTCGTGACCACTTTTTTCAGGTATTCATAATGTGTACTACTTAATATTAGTTCAAATATGGAACATTATTTGAAATTGTCACGTATTGATTGTAGGGATTTTATTTGATTGGTTAGAGGATAACATCATGAGCTTACATAGGTGAGAGAACCGTGGGTTAACCACCTGGGAGTACTGGACAGCCAGCTATCTTTTCCGAATTCGCCACTCATTACGAATACGCATCCATCGTCATGGTTTGAACCCAGGACCATCTGGTTACAAGGCTGGCTAGCTCGTAGACCATTAGGTCACTGGGACACCATCCGATGCCTAGTCTATGGATCCAAACTCCTGTCAATTCATGACACAGCATGACCACTTCGCAATGTCTTCTTCGACGAGTAATTTTTCTCACCTTCAAACTGTTGTACCCCATAATTCATGGCTCTATACAAGAACCCTAGGTAACTGCGTGGAAACGGTGACTCGCTAGTGAGCATCCGACATTTCTCAAGTATTGGTTTTGTAGGAAATTTGTCTGAATGGGTTTTTATTTGTCAGTTGGTTGGTTGGTTAGTTAACACCAACCTGCTGAATAAAGATAGGACTTGTAAAGTCCAGGGAATGTTGACACTGCTGAGTTATCTATGGTGAAACACAGAAGTTTGTTAAAACTGTACTATTATTTGATACCAGAGACAGGGAATATAATTGTATTTAAAAAGTCGATTATATGCATAGAATGCTGGTATGGCTGAAACCTACATCATTTAGAGTATGACTGAAAACTAGGATCGGTTGAGCAGCTCTTTTGCCTTTGAATGAAGTGATGACCAGTATGTTTCACCTTGGTCATTTGTGAAGATGATTGATGCCTTAGTTTTTGTGGTAGTCGGTGGAGACGGGGTAGTGGTAAGTGTCGGAAATCCCAGTTGAACTATCCCTAGATTTTTGAAACACTAAATGAATGAATAAAATACATGACTGGTAACCTGCAGACCATATCTCAAATATTTCTGGGGTCATGTTCATATATGCTGTTTATAAGTCGAAAACAAGGACAAAACATCTACTTGCTATAACCCCTGTGACTCTTAGGATAACTCATATTAAAACTGATCAGATCCTCACAGACCCAACACGTGTAAATTCACTCTAGCTTAAAATTCTGCTGTCTACATAATTCTTACATATGTGTGTGTGTTGAGATCATAACTTCACTGAAATTTCTAAAGATGCTCTAATATATATATATATAAACATTTTACTGAAGAAATGTTGAGCATATTGGATTTAATTTCCTTCCTGTTACATTAGATGTCGACTCAGAACTTCAAAGCTGTAAGGCCTTTGATTTCGAATTGGTGTATATATTGTTGTATTATATTTTGTAACTCATCCACTAGATCACAAAATAACTAATTAGAAGACGGTAGCAGCTGAATGAAAATCTTCTCCACAGATGAAAACACTAACTAGGTCATACATTTTTGTGGACGTCTAACGTAGGAGGGAGGAACCTTTAGAGCTTCGTTTCGAGTTGGGCGTCAAAATATGGCCAGGAACAAAATGAATCCGATAGATACAAAAGAGGATATCGAAAACATAATTATTCGGATGATCACACTTCTGTTCAGAACAACGAATATTTATGCTGATCATTGTAAATAAATGGATAGAGCACCTTTCTTTTGTCTAGCATAAGTTTACTTATTTTTGTGTAATTCATGCTTCAGCTATGTCCAGATGTCTTGATATCACTAGTTTGAATGGACTTCAATGGGTCAGTTGTCTCAATATGAGCTGAATATCTTGAGTTCACAAGGTGCTCCGTTGTTGAACTACAGGTATATTCCTGTGAAAATGCCTCACATTCTCATTCTCAGAAAGGAAAATAAATTCGGAGAAAGCCGTTTGCAGGTCTAGGTTACTCACGAAGTAATCAGCTCCATAGAAATATGTGAAATCTGAATGAATTTGCAATTGCATGGAAGATTTCATCATGAGCTGACATCAGTTAGAGAACAACTGGAAAACCTGGGAATACTGTACTGCTGTTTCATCCTAGTTTGAGACTCTCCACAGTACTCATACACCGAGGTTCGAACCAAGGACCTCCTGCTTACAAGAAAATCTCATATACCGTTTAGCAACTGGTGATTACCACACTTAAGTTTCAGGTTTCCATCAACACGTTCTGCATTAATTAGGTTTATTAGATGGTTTCTGAGTTCATTGGCAATCGCAAAATTTAGGTGATATCGAATAAAGTCTTTGCTACTCCTAACTAACACACACCTATTGAAATTAGTAAGCAGTCCTGTAGAGTTAGCCTCTCGTCGGATGAATCTTTGGAACACATTATGCAACAAATTGAGTTCGAAATTCTTACAGATGGATGACCTAAACTAAGTTGTTCGAAGACTTTTATCATTAAGCAGGTGTCCTCCACATACATACCTTATCGCATACGAAAACCTGAATATTACTTCTCACAGCTAAGATCCACTCACAAAAAAACATGATGTGGAGTAGATCTTGGTGTAGAACCTAATTTAACAAACCACAGATAATTTATTGTAAATCATATCATTGAATTCCAGCCGCATAATAAGCGTAAAACTGGTTCAACCATTTTTGAGCAGAGTGTCTATTCTTTACAACACACTTGTGTACCACACTAATATCAAGCTGCTCGAATTATTCAAAGTTTGCGTTGAGAGACATGAAACAAAAATGTAAACTGCTGACGTGCCTTCCCATTACTGAATCAGTAAGGATTTTGCATAAATTTTTTTCATCTTCAGGTTTATTTCTCTGTGCTATGAAAGGTAAGCCCCTGTTTATTGTGGAGTATGGGTAATTCAGTGGGAATCTGGCAGTTTAGCTTAACTTCCAGTGAATTAAAACTACCCAGTTTTATCGCATACTACTTAAATTGTTTTGTTTATTTGTTCCCATAATCTCTTGCTGGTGATTCTTTCCGGCTCAGCCATCTGATTTTCAGTACATAGCGAAGACAGTTGTTGAAAAAGGTCTGTAACATGCTGTTGGAAATATTATTTGTGACCCGCCCGCGGAGTGTCTGGTCCGTATAGAAGAACTGACTGACTTGATATTTGTATTGAAAATCCGAATTTTGTTGTTGATGCTGAATGACGAAGATTTCCAGATTGTTTGTTTCAGGTTGATTGATGAATGTGTTTCTCGCCTTCTCGATTCTCGCTCGATTTGACATCCTCGTCCGTTCCGACTGCCTGTAGTTGAGACAATGATCCCTAGATAAGTGAATGCAGGAACCTAATTCAAACCCCTCCCGTTGATGGTAATTGGCGCTGGATGTTGCTGCTGTTGTTGTTGTTGATGTTGGTTGGTTGGTTGGTTATTTTTATCAACTCCGTCCTGTCTATGTTCATTTGGAGTCCTGTCTTCGCCGGCTGCTTCTTCGAGCAGTTTGTCGGTTTTAGCTTATAAGTCTTCGATTTTGTACGACATCTAGCATTAATCATCCGCGCGCGAAATCCAGGTTCTTCACGTTGGTTTAAGATATCCCTGTCTTCTTGTTTCACTTTGTCTGACGAATAATCCAGTCCACCACAATTAGGAATATCACTGATGATAATAAGCACCCTTCTATCACTCCTGTGTTTACTCCAAACAATGTCGTTGACTGCCTGATTTAAATATACAAAAGCTGAGTAAGCTAGCAAAGGAAGGACTAGAAAGGGCAATCATACTTTACAAGAGATCTGCTGGATAATAATATTTGACGTTGAAGATGGTTAATAAGTACTTCAGTATGAACTGAGTCAATTTATTTCCTGATAGAAAACTAAAAGCAGATTTTGAAAAAGCAGTTAAGTAACGCTACCAGTTAAGGATGAATTCACTTATGTTTTCATCGTCCTATTGGAAACACTATGTTTCTATACAATAAAGAATTTCACGTCAGCTTTAATCTACTCCTTATACGAAACGTTAAAGCAGGACAGTCTGCATTCAACGAAATGTTACTTGAAATATTACAAGATGCTTCAAGTGAAGACAATTTCATACGTTTAAAACGTGCCTAGCTGTAGATGGAAACACACTGCAATTTGCACATAAATACATAATGTTATCCAACGATGAAATTAGATATTAAAATCAACGTGGAACTAACCATGTGAATTTGATAAAGTGTGCTCAATGGAAAATCAGGTGACAAAAAGACCTGAGCGGTCCGCCTAAATTTAGTGAAGAAAGTCATGACCAAATACAATCAAATGAGAGTAATTATTTTATAGTGAGCTTAAATTCAAATAATCATAATAATAATGATTTGCTTTATTCGCAAACAGCACTTATGATTCGATGTGGAATCCTCTTCACCATCACCTCACTGATCGACTAAAGTTTTATTACATTGAAAACTGACTATTTGCCTTTTTTAACCTAATGGATAACTGTCATTCATATGCTCGATATTAAAAAGAGAGATATTCGATTTCTGTTGTTTTAGACTCTGATGTTAAGAATCGAAAAGCGTGTAAGTACTTCAACCTCACACTAATCAGCATTTTGTAAAGCTTTTCTTGTACGTGCTGAAATCTTAGGTTATGATAAAGTTACGTCATCTAACGTTTTCTTTTGTTTTCATGAGTGCAGTAACGAAATGTATTACAGAGGAAATGAATTAGAGAGTGAATATTCAGTTTTTGACCCTTCATACAGTCTGTAGTATTTGTGAATATTCATCTTTTTTGCAGTGTCAAGACGGACGTTTAGACTTATGCTTCTTTAAAATTTTATTTCTTTGCATCTTGAGTGAAACGCATGGCTTCTACGATGAGCTTTGAAGTTACACAAGCAATGATATTGTTTTTATCAAGTGATATTCTGAAACTCATCCAGTCGTCATAGATATTCCTCACACTGTGTGTGTTATATGAAACAAATTCCACCGCACTGTCCTTGTTCTTTCATCAGACTGAATTGTCCTATTGCTAATTTTGAATACATGTGAACGAGCGTATGGTGGTTTTTCTCACTCACAACATTTCTGTTTTGTGTAATGTAGAGAAAGGCTTCAAATTACTAAGGCAAATGGCTGTTGTGATTCGTATACATGGCGAAACCTATAACAAACTGATTAATACGTGGTTATAAATATGACTGAAAATTATATCACACAGAAATTGGTGCATGACATCTGAATTCTTTCTGAATATCAAAATTCAAATATTGTTTACGCACCACCAGTTGTGAGATTTGAATGTCATATATATCTCAATGTTCTTTCAGATCTTATTGATAAGATGTATGACGACTGTAAGTACCTTAACTTCATTTTATAGACTTCGTAAAGCTTGAGTAAATATCAATCCTACGGTTTAAGGGAATCGACATGTATAACATGCATATACCTTCTTTGTGCATAATCATTGAATGTGCTACGTCTGCAGATGAAATAGTACTCACTTGTGAGTTCACTGTTGAAATGAAAATAGGCGCATTCAGTAAAGAACAAATACGAATTACTGAATGCCAATCACTTCGTCCCACACACTTTTTATCCATATACGTTCCGAGTCTATACATAGAGCTTCAAGTAAGAGGCTTGAATTTTGGAAGCAGTCATGTTTAGTTTTTCAAAATGGGGTCGCCAGTCTCATGTCCAGTGTTTCTTCTTTATCAGTCTTATTACTGATTTAGTGAGGTAACGGAGTGCATCAGTGGCTGGATATTGATCCCCGGACCACGTGTGGCGTGGTTGGCGAGCAATTCACCTCTGTGGCACCGACTCACTCCGGCCCCCTTGAACTCAGTTAAATAATGCAGAGAACAGATGAGTCTGAAACTGATTGTGCGTATTTCAGTTTGTGATTTCATTGTGTTTATTGAGCTGGTCAGTTTCATTGTGTACCTGTCACAGTATTTGTAGACAATATCTTCGACTGAAGCCAGCAAACAGCTGATTTGATCGGATGAACCAGGCTGAACAGATACGGTTGAACAATCCATTTACGGTAAAAGTCAAATAATCTAAACTAGTTTTACCTAGTGATTGTCGCTTCATATTACAATAATAAAGGGATCATTTCATAAAAAGCTGTATAATATATATCTGATTACAAATTTTATATGTTCGATCAAGAGAAATGAGAAGGCGGGTAAAATATACAAGCTGGCAGAATCATGTTTTGGGTTAGTATTAGTATTTGAATGATTCCAAAGCCAAGGTCATGCCACAAGCTGACATCATCTAAAAAAATCATTGAAAACCAAGATATGATGCACAGATGTCTCGTTCTAGTTTGATATTCTCCACGGATATGCGACTATGAACTCAACTATGTAAATCATATTCCCGCAAAAAGACACTAAGTTGCTCATCGAAGACGTCACTGGATTCATTTGTCGAGTATGAAAAATGACATCTAGTCTCTTTTTGTCCAGTAATTCGTGGACATTTTTTTCTGAAATTAAGGAGTTTGAATTAACCATTACTATTTGATGTTTAAAACGCTATTTCAATATGTACATTTGTTTTTAATTTTGGGTGCGAGACAGTGCTACTTATCAGGAGGTTTGGAAAACTGTACACTCATCATGATAATAATAATGCCATCCTACAGCTTCTACATTATTCCATGTGCTAATCGTTTTAGGATCAGTCATGATACGAATATATCATATAAGAAAATATTGCCTGACGCTTTAAAATGTGATGTATTAATTAGAATCCCGTCTGTCGGAATGTAAACTTTTTCACTTTACAGGGTAACTCTACTAGGATAACGACTCTTAATATTAGAGTATTTTGTGCTGCTTTGTGCTAGACTAGGACCCTTCAGTAATACACATCCATAGGCGTTCACACTCGGAACCTCCCGGTTACAAGGCGAGCTCGTACAACAATCGGCCACTGAGAAATGACCCACCGGCCAGCCAATGAGTTACAACCCCTACCAACTCACGATGTGAAACTATCGAGGTAAGAAGTTACCTGGGTTCTAGTGAAACGTCGTGAGCAGTGCAGTACAACGGAATCGGGTGTGAGGTAAAATAGTCATCGATGAAATGGACTAGTGCCCTCCACTATACCATGAATTGACAGAAGTCGGAATTCATGGACTCGGTATCGGATGGAGTCCCAGTGGCTGAATGGCCTACGAGTGCACCTTGTAACGTGAAGATCCTTGATTAACATAATTATGATTGGTGCGTACTGAAAAAAGTTGCTGAGTAGGACGGAAGAGCCCAATGTTCAATATTCCCATGTTGTTTTCCAAATGTTTATATAACCGATATCAGCTCATGATGAAATCTTGTAACCAATCGAAATCCAGCAAACCAACACTTGAAAAAGACGAAGCCAACAAGATATACGAATGTTTTCCATGAAACCTCAGGATTTAATCACCACTTAATGCAATAACATGAATGAAAAATTGTCAAAATTTCATATGTGGGAGCAGCACACACTCTGATCCACAAAAAAGTATCTCATTTTCAAACGTTAGCATTTACTTCAATGTACATTCAGTTGGCTCAAATGAGAATTTACTTTTCGATTTACTGATTCCATCTCCTGATGACACGTCAACAGAAGTAAAAAGTGGTTAAAGGTAGACTGGCCAGTGACATTCAGCATATACAATGGCGTCAATAGAATATCATATTCAGAACCGAAAGGAATCGACTTTCGAGGTATGTCGAACACACATATTTTGAACAATTGTACTTCTATTTCAACAGGATCTTGTCAAAATCTTGAGGTAGTTTCATCTGTATTTGACGAAACATTACATTGCTGAAATAATATGTTGTACACTGATCATCCACCAGGGAAGAAGAAAACGTTGATTGGATACTTGTCAGTAACTAGTGTGATGTTTGTGTATAGTCTTATCTTTGGTGCAAACTGAATTCTATCGGTCGAGTTTGCAATGTAGCCATATTCTATGTAGCATTACACCATTGATTTGATGAAGCTAGATTGTTGAAGGCTATCGGCTACAGCAAGTCTCGCCTAACTTAGCACTCACCAGTCAGCATGGTAGGCGTATCTGCAGTCATCGTGATGGAACTCATGTCCCCTTGCTGAGATTCGATCCACCCAGTGCTGTCTGTGCAGTCTGTGGCATTGCCATTTAACTATAAATGGTTCTCAACTAACCTTCTTTAGGACTGTATTGGACAGGAGTTTCAATCTCAGAAGGGACATGAGTTCCGTCAAGGTGATTGTCGATACGCCTGTCTTGCTTACTGGTGATTGTCAACTGGCGCGAAACCTAGATGAGGCAAGGCTTCCTGCTGCCGTTTACCTCCAACGATCCGGTGTCAAGATTAGCAATTGGTATTCTGGTTAGCATATCAATTGTGTAAAATGTTTAGTGATATAATGGTGTGTAAGTATATAAATATATTTCCTTTTTTCTTTCTTTACAGAAGAGAGAATGAGGAACAAATAATGTTAACTCTACTACTTGAAAAAGTGATGTCTGAAGAAATCAATGAAAAAACATGATTTTACATAACAGTAAAAATGAATTTCACACCATCATTGTTTTAACTTTAAAAATTTAAATAAATAATGCAGAAACAATAAATTTAATTTGCAAAGTCTACTTTGTCATTAAATCATAAGTACACCATTCATATTCCTGATATCGGTGAAGATACAAATGGCTGTTTCACCAGATACTGGAAGCATTTTCTAACAAATATTCAAACAGGATCTTTACTGGCCAGCCATCTGATTTTGAGTATTCAGCGAAGACAACTGTTAATGAAGGTCTGAAGATTGTTTGAGATGCTCTTTATGACGCGTCAAGTCTCTGATCCGTAAAGGGAGTAGGACTGACTTCACATTGCAGTTGAAAATCCGGATATTTTTCATTTTCATACAGAGTGCTGTTGACCTCCACACAGACTTGAGAGTAATGAAAGCTTGTCTTGCTTTTCCGATTCTGGTTTTGATATCCTCGTCAGTTCCGCCTGTAGTTGAAACGATGCTTCCCAGGTAGGTAAAGGCAGTTGTTTCTTTCAGGTTTCTTCCATTTATGCTAGCTGATTGTTGTCTGTCGTTGTTATTGCTGTTGATGTTGGCCAGGAATCTCCATCACCTCTGTTTTATCTATGTTCACGTGAAGTCCTATCTTTGATGCTTCTTCTATCGCCAACTTGTTGCTTTTCACTTGCATATCTTCCAGTTTGTGGGAAATCAGACATATATCATCGGTGAAGTCCAGATCCTCCAAGTCTTTTGTGTGAGTCCATTTTATGCCTGTTCCCTCGTTGGTTGCCGTTGTCTGTCGCATTATCCAATCAATTGCAATCAGGAAGATCATTGGTGATAGTAGGCAGCCTCGTCTCACTCCCGTCCTCACTTCGAAGGCTTCCGTAAGTTTCCCGTTGTGGATTACTTGGCATGCAGCATTGTCGTATAACTGTTGGATGAGATGTATAATTGTCGATGGGACCCGTAGTAGCGAAGTAGTTGCCAAATCACTCCTCGATCGGCGCTGTCGAGGGCCTTTCCGAAGTCAGTGAAGCTGGGATAGAGAGGTGACTGTCATTCCAAGCTTTGTTCAATGATACTATGTTCCTGTGTTTCTTTATGAATTAAAGGAAATAATAACAATAATAGAAATCATTAGCAGACTAGGCGGAATGTCCATCCACAAATAGACAGCAGAAATAAGACGCTGATATGATAACTTTAAATATTTATCGGTGGGCAATTATCCTTTTTTATTTTTCCCCTTTTATTGGTATACTTTTATAATGTAAGTTAGTTGATTGCAGTTTTCAGGTTAGCTGTACCGGGAAAACAAACTGTGATATTTGACAATTTTGAGTTAACTCTCTCGTCTGATTTTGTGGGCTTGCAGCTATATCATTACGGATTAAAGAGAAACAATTTTGGTTACTCATGCTTATTTGGGCACCAATCAATGACTAGAATCATCTGTAATAAAGCCATTTGCTGTCAAAACTTATCGCAGGACTAAACAAGCATAATAATTAGCTAGACTACGTTCTCTTCACTAGACTTGTGGATTGGTAACCTCAGTAAATTGGCAGTTGTACAACGACGATTTCGGGGTTTATTTGAGTAGGTAATCTTATCTAAACTTGGAATTTTGTTCTGACACCAACTTATGTAGCAATTCTGTGTGGAGAAACTGATTTGTCGCCAACATTTTTCATTTCTTCCATATATTTGTCTTCATTATCTCCTCAGTATTAATACCAAGTCCCTTCATTCTCCCCAACTTATCACTCCTCAATTATCAATAACAGTTCAATTTACAAGATATGATTATTAAAAGCACTCAGACAAACCTAACACAGCAGGGGGACCATGAAACGCAGCACACAGATTATGTTTTTAGGATTAAGGTACTACTTGAATACTAAAACTGAAGCAAATGCCTGCTTTAGAAATTAATTCTTTGATCCCTACATTTATGCTTGTCCAATTGGGGAACAGAACCACAGAAGGAGCTATGTCTTCCAGTCAACTTAGCTCCTTAAGCCAACGGTGGTTATAAGTTTGAAGTTAGAGCTTTCTAGTTTCTTCAGGTAAGCCATAACTTAGTTGAAGTAAAAATGATATTCCTGAGTTTTTTATTTCACTATGAAAGCAAGTAAGTATATTTAAACCTAAAGCTTTTAGTAGAATTCTCTCTATTGCATTTAGTTGTATTCACTTTCTGTGTGCGTCGGTGGCACAGTGGTTAGAATGCTCGCCGACCATGCTCATGGTCCGGGGTTCGATCCCCGACCGACGCACTCCTTTACTTCGCCAATAAAACCCTCGTAAAAAGGAGAGGTTGAGCATGAGGCTATCACTGTCAGCCTCTGGCTTGAAGCTCTACGTCACAAATGTGATAAATGCAGTTGAAAAATTTCGTTTATTCCAGATTTATTGTGATCAGTGTACGATTGTATGTGTGTCAGTAGTTCACTGGTAGAATGCTTGCCAACTACTTAGCACGCCCGGCAAAGAGGGATGGTTGAGCGTATAAAGGCAGCAACGGCACCTCGTAGAAACAACACGAATGCTGCCGACAGTCTAAAGCTTGAAGCCCTATGTTCCACTAGAAATAAAGGGTGTTTGGAAGATGGGTGTATGATCTCATTTCCATTGACGCTAAAGTAACTAACTGACAGATGCTGATTGTCCGCTAGCCTAATTTTATGGTTTACCATAAAACGTATCATCAAGCGGTGTAAAATAAATTATTGATGATTCTACGAACTTTGGTCGAGGTTTGACTGAATGAAAAGTAAACTTGAGTATTTTAATTTTGAATCAGTTTACCAAACAAAATGTTGGGATTATTTATCTCAATTTATCTTAGTATTATACAAATAAAGTTATTGCAATTTCTTGATATGTCATGACATCTATCCTAGTTGTAAACCTCTCACGAGAAATTTCGTGGCTTGATCAGGATGTTATTCTTGCTATTTAAAACCTTAAATGGTTCAATGCAGTATTCAGTTCTTATCACTGAATTAGACGATAGGTCATTTGTATTATCGTAGTAACCGTTCGTATGTATGCAGTTATTTTAATCATATTTATTAGTTTATGCAATCGTCAAAAACAGTGCAACGTTTTAGCGGTGAACATGTGCGTCGGTGGCACAGTGGTTAGGACTCTCGCCGACCATGCACATGGTCCGAGGTTCGATCCCCTGCCGACGCACACCTGATATCTGTGGTCGGCCTGCAAAATTTGGGCTACCGATATCTATGCTGAAAATTCCATACTTGTACCTAAAATACAGTATGGAATCAAGCTGTAATCAAAAATTAAAACACAAAAATAAATGAATGACGACCCGAAGTGTAGCGATTTGATGGATGCATGACTTGTTTTTCCGGAATCCAGCTTGTTCCGGTCGAAGTTTTTCATCCAGGACTTGTTTAATTCTCTCTAGGATGATGCAGCTTAGTATTTTGCTTGGGATGGACAAGAGCATAATTCCGCGCCAGTTCTTGCATTGACTTAAGTCTCCTTTCTTTGGTGGTTTGAATAAATATCCTTATTCCGATCCACGGGTACTTTGCCCTCTACCCACATCTCCTGTGATGATGGCATCATCAAGTTCGCTGTTGTCTCTGGGTCCATTTTCAATGCTTTTGCTTAGATTCCATCTGGTTCTGCTGCTATTTCAGCTTTTAGCATCTTGATTGCCTTCAGAACTCCCGATTTCGTCGGGGGGTCGATGTTCACTGGTAGATCTGCTTCCGCCGTTGGTATGTGGTGAGAGCAGCCTGCTAGTCGATTGATAGACATTAATCTACGTCAATGTCTAGGTCACTAACATTGACCGTGAGAAAATGTGAACAAGGTTGATTCAACAAACAATCACGGCAGAATTAACGTGGGCAAATAAAATTCGTAGATAGATGGCTCCACTCTACGAGGTTACCCGAAACAACCACTCGGAAGACTGCGTTTGTCTACTTGAATAAGCTATAATAATGTACACGAAATATATATAAATACGTGTTGATTTCCGTAATAAAACGATCTGTTGCCAGCCCTTGTCTTCTGTTGTTACAGGTAATGTTGGCCACATTGTAGGTGGCGGTCGATACAGAAGTTTTTTGAAGTGTTCAGCCCAGTGTTTTGTCTGTTCCACTTCTTTGGTGATTGTCTTTCAATTGTCATCCTTCACTGGCCTAATCTGTGTCGAACTTTTGCCCGATAGGTGCTTTTACACTTTAAACATTTTTTTCTCATGAAAGAGGGTAGTAGCAAAAGTGATGAGTTGTCACGTTCATTGTTCGTAATATTAGTCAATGCATAAGAGCAATTGAATCAGTGTATTCAAGTTAAATAATTAGATGAAAAATTCAATTAATGAGTTGTAATCATGAAAATAAGGAAGAAATGAAACTATATAAGAGTTCTGAGGAAAGAGGAATGTTATAATGGATTAGAAAACAAACCACTAAAGTTCAAGTCAGTAGAAACCAACACGATTGTTGCCATCTTGATAGTAGAAGTAGTTGAATTATTTTTTATGTATAACTCCGATTTCTCCAACTGAATGTCTAAGGCATCAATAATGCAGATCGGAGACGAAAGCGAATTACCTTTGTCAGGTTATACTTGCCTTTATGTAAATTACATTGAAGGAGACGCTTATTGATATGGGATGGCCACCTTTCCAGTTTTAGATTCGTCATCAGTAGAAAAACATCAAGTCACTGAGCCACGGCCTTCTGGTAACGAGGTGAGGCTGTGGGCTGTTCAGCCATTGAGATGCGATCCATAGTCCTTGAATTCCAACTTCTTTTTTTCGTGATATATATACAGAGCAGCAACAGGACGATTTCACCTGTGAATAACTATCCTGCTTCTTGACTTGATGGAACCCATTGGTCACAGCTTCTTTAGAAGCTTTGCAGCACCATAAAACTCATAAGCAATGACTTGCTTCAATTACTGGCCCAGTCAAATTTCTCTACAACATAAGGAATTAACACAACTCAATTTTTTTATTATTTAAATTCTTCATTTGAGTTCTTTGACCACTGAATGAATCCACGCACATTTTTAACTAAAACTCAGTGGGATATTTTTCACGTCTCAATGGAAACTAGTGGAAAATATCGTAGGGACTGGATGTTAATCTAGACGATATAACACAGGAATACGCGACATGCTATGAAATCTTGTTTTACTCAAAATCCTGCATCAGAATTAAGTATTTTTGAAATTTCATTCTTAATAATACTTTGAGTTCTGAGGGGATATGGGCATTTGACAGCACATTTACTTAAGTTCTCAACTCCGCCTCACACGATCGCCTTCATTTCACCTGTGGTAACTTACTATTCCATTCTGGATAAAATTTATTTCGATAAAGTCTCCCAGTGTTATACAGTAGTAATATTTACTGATGACCATATCTTCGAGCACAACCTATGGCCACTCATAATCATATCAAGGTACTCACTCGCACAACTTTCTAAGTTCGTCTATTTAACTCTATTATTTTTCTTTGTCTGACATGATTGGTAGTAATATTTTCTATATTTCCGGTATGAGTGGTTCATTCCTACTGCATGTGTTGAATGTCGACTCGATGAACAACCTGTCTGTCGACATACTACATAAACTTTTAGAATTTTAACTCTCCTCTATTCTATTGTTTGGTTGTGTGTTAACGCATGCAGTGTCTTTGCTGAGTTTTTTTTCTAAATTACTTATCTTCGTGGTAATAATCATTCCAACCTAAGCTAAATTCTTGTGTTCTGATAATCTCACTACTTCCAAACTACTAGTTTGACCTATGCAGTTGACGTCACAGTCATTGCAGGTATTTTGTAAATTATTTAATTTGTTTAATTGAATCCTCAGGTCTTTTACCCTACATAGCTTGTGCCTGCCTAAGTCAGTTTGCAGATTTGAATGCCATCCTAACTCCTGCTTTATTAAGAATCTTACTAAGTTGGATATCAGATATTCCCGCTTTATATGGTAAAATTGTACATGCCTTATATTCTCTCTTATTCATGTTATCATTACTATTTTCACAATTATATTTCTTTTTCTTTTGGCTTTTTCTGATCTTCCTAATGAACTTTATCAGATAGTTATTTGACATCAACGCTTCTTCCATATGTTTCATTTCATCATTTGGGTCTTATATTGTAATAATTCTTTTTTTCGTTTTATTTTAAAATCTATAACGGTAGCTTATTCTCCTTGCTCATTCATTTTCTGATGCAAATGTAAATTGTGTTCTCTAAAAAAGTGAGTTTATATGCGTTAAGAATCTAGAGATATTTTCTGTTTTTAACACTGTGAAAGCGTCATCCACATATCTCCATCATTGTTTTTGGTCTTTACTGATCTTCCCCTAATGAATTTTATGGGATAGTTATTCAACATCAACGCTTCTTCTATCTGTTTTATTTCGTCATTTAGGTATTTTCTTGTGCTACTTGGTGCTATGGTTCGGTTTGTTAGACACTTCACTAAGCCTGCCTTCACAGTTAACGGATGAGACGAATTAAAGTCTAAATATCTATTAGAATGCGTTGGTTTTCTATAAACACTAGTGTGTAGTTTACCTTCTTCTATTCGTTTTATCTTACAACCTAACATCATAGCTAATTCTCTTTGTTCATTTTCTGATTCAAATGTGAATTTTATTCCCTATACTTGTGAGTTTATATGTGTCAAGAAGCTAGAGATATTTTCTGTTTTTAACACTGTGAAAGCGTCATCCACATATTTCCATCATATTTTTGGTGTAAAATGATATGTATTCAGAGCAGTATATTCCCAGGTGTCCATAAAGATATCTGACACAATAAGGGATATTTGTGATCCCATCGCTATACCATCTGTTTGTTTATATGTTTGCCCTGGAATTAAAAGGCAGAAGATGTGAGGCATAACTGGATTCCTAAGATAATCTCCTCAGTGGTAGTTTTATCCTAAGAGTGAGTTCGGGATCAGACGTTTATTCTGGTTTAACCACTTTCAAGGCCGTATTGATTGGTATAATAATATAAAGACTGGCTATATCAAAACTAACCATTGTTTTTCATCATTCTCTAGTTGAATGGCATTTATTTTATTTTTCATCTCATATGAATTACTTAGTCTAAAGTTTGAACGATTTCTAATGGGGCATAATATTAGAGCTAAGTGTTTTGATAATTCACAAGTAGGGGTATTTTTGAAATCTACTATTGGTCGTATGCGGTATTTTTATAGTGCCATATATTATACTGGGGTTATTAGTTTTAGGCATTAAATTAAACCATTTAGATCATTATCACTAATAAGTTTCCACTATTATGCTGACAAACTAGATTCGCTTCCATAGCATACACGAAATTCACTACATTTATTTATATTTAACTATGTGCTTAAAAATGCACATAGAGTATGGCGCTATTCATGGCGGTACTAGAACACACCTAAAATGCTTCAATGCAAATAAAGCCTGCACACCTGAAATGCCACCTAAAGTCTTTCAGCAGAATATTCATTTGATCTTGAAACATCTACAAGTCATCAGATCTCATTACTGATACTGCTGGTTAAAATTCTACTACGATCTAAATTTCCATTTAACTCTTAGAAAAGACGCAGGATGCGCATATACACATATGGACTACTCTCCTTGTTTATCGAGGCTTTTTTGCATGCTTACAAGCCAAATCACTTTTGTTGAGCAATAATATTTAGCCACAGGCAATTCTAACTTGTACAGTTCAGTTTTAAAGATATTTCTGTTTAAACTACATCACAATATCATCTATTCAACATTTCATTGTTAATAACACTATTTGAAAGTATGTGCTTATAACATTAATTTTACCAACGGTAGATTTTCTGAAATTACATATTTTCGCTTGAAATAGTTTTCAGTGCATAAGGGAAAACCACTAGTGAGGAGAGTAATTTTTATTAGTAAGCATCATTGTTCATCGTGACAACATTATACATGATTACTCATTAACCCTGAGAGATTGAAATTTTTGATTGAAATTTTTTTGAATCCCACGGATATCCTGGTATAAAGTTGTTCGATTCTGTGGAGAAAAAAGAGGTATGCGTTACGTCATCAGATATTCAGTGTATTTATCAAGATTGTCATGAGGTGACGGAAAACCACTACATGTTCTGCTGAGTAAACATATGAGGGCATATTATCAGCAAATGATAGGTTACATAGGCGACTGTATATCTTCAGGAAAGTGAGTCAGTTCGCCTCACTTTTTTCAATACAAGACGTAAACTTTGAAATACATTTAACACAGTTCAAATTGGTATCTGATGGTTGGAAGCAATCAGCCACAGGAAGCCTTGAACCCAGGTTGCATCCAAGTTGGCATTGGTCAGCAAGGCATATCTGCGAACTCGATATCGAGTTAATGGCGAGCCACCTACCATGGTGGCTACATTGCAAACTTGACTGAGAGAATTCAGTCGGCACCAAATAGAGTAATAGACACACATATTACCGTAATAACCAACTAGTGTCCAATCAAAAATATCCAATACAGTCAGTTCTACAGGAAGCCCAAATGACTAGTGACAACGTCTCTGACTGAAAAACTCACTGGGCGATGCAGGTTCGAATCTTAGAAGGGACATGAGTTCCTGCAAGGTGATTGAAGATACACCTGCTTGCTGACTTGTGATTGTCAACTAGCACGAAAACTAGACGACACAGGGCTTATTGTGGCCTATCGCTTTAACCATCTAACACCAGCAATTTACAGTGAATCTTGATATCGAGTCACCTACCACGATGACAACATTGAATACCGGACTTCTAGAATTCACTCTGCACCGGATTCCAGCTGCTGTTGCATATGCACTTTTCGAAATAAGTCGATTGTACTGTGGCTCGAAAGGGTAATCCACACATAATTTGTTATGGTGAATTTATATTTCACCAACGAGAACCATATTAGCACGGATTTAATTTTTGTAACTGCGTAATCATGCATATAAATGTATATATGTATGTAGCAAAGTTAAAATTTAAGCACCATCGACTACTAATCAGCGTATGACCTTCAAGGAAACAATCACACGAAACAAGCATTTTCATTTATGAAAAACATATATACATAAAAGGTGTATAAAATGTTTCATAGGATACCTTTTTCTGACATATGGGAAGAACATCTCACAGTTGAGCATAGGGGTTTCAATTAGAAGGCTGCACCGAATTCTACATATACCTTCATCTAAATGACAATAAATGACATCCTTCTGAGATGCACTAATGCCCTTAACCTTATTTAAACCCTTCCCGAAAAGCCTTCTTCAGAACTTAGGTATGTTCCTGCCTATGACACACAATCATTACAATGGTTCACCCTGTAGTGACTATATCCAAGAGATGACAAGTACACTCATCTACGTGTACGACGACACATTCTCCTCCTCCCAATAACGAAGTATTTCTGTCAATTTCCATGACGCGATATCTCTGCAGTCCTGGTATCACTCAGCTGCTTATACGAGTCTATTCTCTCGGTTTCAGTAGCTTCACCTGTCTCAGGCTATTTTAAAACCCATTAACTACAAAAATACAAAATCTGGCAAAAAATGTTAGTACGAAATATAAAAATCATCAGCTAACCTCTCCTGACATTTGACTCAAATCAAGCGGAACAGAAGCTTCAACGCACGTGGACAAAACACACTGAGCCATTGAAGGTCATTCGCTGATTGGTAGTTGTTGGTGCTTAAAGTTTAACTTATATATATATATATATATATATATATATATATTATCAATAAGGTTCTTTCTAGAATGAATACATCAAACTTGCAACAAGCTTATTTGTAATAACCACAGCTCATTCGTCACGCATTTCAGCTGAGTAATTTTGACTTTGCAACCTCACACGCTCAGGGACTGTTTAGTCTCCTCAATTGATAATATTAGCCTCAAATTTATCAAGTTATTCATGTGTACATTGTACATTCTTCACATAATTTGTCAACCATAAGATCACACCTTGATTGTGAAACTGCATACAGTAAATATATTGAAACGCTTGACGATTATATGTGTTAAATGTCATACTGTAGAAAATCAAGGCTAATCATTCAGTGTTTAGCACACATAAACTTCTTTAGAACAGAACTGATAATGCGTCCTCCCAGGATAATATATACATATATATATTACTTTTTATGTGCATAAAAACTAACAAATTAGATGAGGATTCCTTCAATTCCTAAAGAGGAAATCATTCCAGGTTGGTCATTTGTTCCATCTGATGAAATATTGGTATTTCGAGTCATAATGGAACAGCTAAAACACACGTCATGGTCAAATTAGTCAAAGGGGCAATCATTCAAACATCAAACTGAAGCAGTTCTGACAGCTTACTCGGATTGTGGCAGTCTTTTGCACCTTGATGAAGCAAAAAACGTAAAAACATGTAGTGTCAGCTTTCTCAACGCTGACTTTCCAACTTCTCCATTTTAAAACAAAATAAATACAAATAACGAGGGTAAAACACGCACCAGACGTGGTTGCATGTATTCTCAACCTCGTCATCTACATAAATTCATCCGCTAAAATGCTAATTGTTACATTACTCTTACCTTGTGCCCTCACATGAACATGGGTATTGGCAATAATCTGTTCACTGCAATATGTAGCTATTTATTCGAGTTCCACTCGATAGCTGGTATAATGTTTGATATCAATCAATCGTCTACTCTGAGCATAGTGTGTTCGTTAGTTAGGCTGTTTGGTTACCATTATTTTCAAATATTTACTGAAATGTTTATCAAAAATAACTGACTAACTTAAAATAGGTGTATATAGAATATAAATCAACTGTTCACCGTTAATTTCGTATCGAACTATGTTAGTTATAGTTGTGTTCGCAATGAAATCTTTTTGTATGTAGTTCAAATATGCCTTCAGGATTAGCCAACAAATACACTGAGCCATACCAGTAATTATGAAGGATGGAAAGTTAAAAACTCCCCTCCTCTATTATCGCATTATTTGGTGCATAAAATTTCAGATAACTAATGTGTAATGCAACCTCTATGATAATTTTCAAGTACTTACATAGTTGAAATGATGCAATATCATACACTAAGAAACAAATAACATATATACATATATGGCATTTGAACTTTACACCCAGTGATGAATAAAAATGTGTAAACTTAATGAAAAAGCGAATGGTCTGGTGTCTTACATTTACTTCTAGATTTAAGGTCTTTAGATGTTAGAGCTACTTTCTGTGGTTCCAGCAAAAATAGCATTTGTATTTGCAGTAAATTTAGACAAGATTCTTATGCAGTGCAGTAAGATAATTCACAACTTTCGGGGTCTTTATTTTTTCTTTTAGATACATTGACAGTGGAAGGGAGGACAGAAATGTCTGTGTACCTGGCGTGTGACAGCATTTCGAACTCATGAAGATAACGTGTGTATGCGTATGTCATGAATCATTCAGCTATACGTTTGTCTCATGCATGTAAAAATTAACGAACTTTTTCAATGGACAATGCTGTAGTAGTATGCTTACTAAAGGTGTACTTATTTGGTAATGAATACGACTTTTGAGTCCCGTAATGAAAGATATATCATAAGATATGATTGAGAAGATTTGTAGCTAACGTGAATGAGTTCGATGTGGTTGTGTTCTCCGAGCTGGATAGTTAATTTGCGAAGCTTTCATTATCCTACTAGGCAACATCTTCAGCACATACTTCAATGTGTGGAAGTGAGCTTTAAGATTTCTCCACGAGTTTACTGACACAAAGGAAACCTCACATGCAAAGGACCAACGTTCAAGTAAAAAAACAATCAGTACCAATACAAGTTGCTTAGAGGGTGTGAAAACCCACAAGAACAACCAATCATGTTCAAAACTATCCATTAAGAGAGATAAATAACAACCCGTTGAGGAATCAAAAAGCTCATTTCATAAATTGAAGTGTGACGCTGAAGATGTTGCCTAGTAAGGCAATGATAACTTCGCAAATTAAACAACCAGCTCAGAAAACACAACCACATCAAAAAGATTTATTAGTATTATGTTGCTAAAAAAGTCAACTAGTTGTGAACAGGGGACAGAGAACCGATTCCTGTATTCTACTGTATAGCTGACTAAAACCTTCATGAGGCACATGATGTGAGGAAACGCTCTGTTGACAGGAAAAAGAACTATTCTTCCAAAAGATTGCCGTTCCATTAAACAATAGTAGTATCAAAACAAAAAACTAATATAACAATGCCACTAAGCAGCCCAGTTTTAGTACAAAACGAGTACTTAGAATCAAGTAGAACAAGTTGAGATCAAAAACTCTTTCCAGGAGAATAGTCGATTAACGCTTTCCGTGGATGTTTGAAGATCAGAAACATCTCCATTCGTTCACTCAAACAAAATCACATCAAACAACACATTATCAGTGGACAAAAAAACCACACATAGAAGGATTAAATTAGAGATTAAATAGGAACAAAGATCAGATCAACATGTGATATGCAAATGTCAAATTAATGATGTCCAGTCTTGAAGAAAAACGGATCCTTCTTCCAAAGTCAGTTGAAAAGTCCAATTAAGTATGAACATTGCAGTTGCACTGCTCAAGAGGAATTTTTCAAATAATCTTCCCGTCACATATTATTCTTCTCGTTGGCTAGGAAAGCAATTAAGTGTTAATGCCACCAAAATTCACCAAATTAGTTAACATTTTGAATAGTTTTCAAGTATTACTTTTGTATGGATTTTGTTAGATTGGCTGGAGGATTTCGTCATGAGCTAACATTGGCTAGGAGACCATTGGAAAACCACTTGGGAGTACTGAACGGCCAGCTGTTTCATCCTACTTCCTAACTCTTCATCAGTACGCAGTCATCATCAGGGTTAGAAACCAGGACCTTTTGGTTACAAGACGAGCTAGCTCGTACACCACTGAGCCAATAGGATTCGATCGATCCAATGTCCAGTCCAAATCACAACATAGCGCGACCGATACGCAATGTCTTCTTTGATGTGTTACTGCCTCATCTTCAACCTGTTGTATCTTACTGATCACTGCTTCCCACTGGTGTTGAATAACTTCTCACTTAAATTTTGAAACAGAAATAAAGGTCGTAAGATATTTGGGATATTGGGTAAATTATTCCTAATATCACGCAACAACTTTCAACTAAAAAAACTTGACTATGGCTTCAAGTTTGCCTGAAATTCTGCAAACCAGATAAACGACTATATAACAGTTGTGAGTATCTACTTGATGGAGTTATATTATTCTGCTTAAAACCATTCAGACTAGCGTACGGTTTATCATTTTTTTCAAATCAAGAACATTTGTAAATTGCATCATTAGCGTTGACACAACAGAAGATAAGACATGGAAGCTAAGGTATGTGATTTTTCATTCATCAAACCTCTTTTTATATCCTTACAGTTTATATTCGTCAACCAACCACTGAACTTGTTATTTTGGTCTAAATTAAACGACATCAAATAGAATGTTCAAATATACATAGTATTCGGCTGCGTATGAAGTATTGAGGTTCATATTCCGTTGGAAAACATTGTCTATATCACATCAACACAGCGTGACACAAATTACCAGCTTCCACTGCACTGCTATTATCATTATGTTGCCAATGCCTTTTGATCATTCTCATTATTTGAAATTCACTTATCGGATTGCGTCATGAACCAGTAATAGTTTGAGAGATCAATGAAAATCTGGGAGCACTCGACATGTTTTTCATCCTATTTCGGGACTCTTCAGTTTCCGACTCCTGTCCAAGATAACATCTTGGGACACATATGTTAAAAGGTTAATATAGCTTGATAAAAGTTCTTTCACACCATCACCAAGGACTAGTTTCTTCCGGGTATCCAATCAATGTATTGACTAGGATCCATTGACAGGTAGACAACGGCAAGATTTTCATTTTGCGTTAGTGAATCGAGGATAGAATGCTTGTCAACCATCCACGTGGTCTAGGGTTTGATTCCCAGCTGATGCACACAGTCATCCCCCTTAGCCGGTTAGGTGTGAGGCTAACAAACTAATCCCTTCACAAAATATACCATTACAATTGGAACTGAAAACTTAAGCCGTATATTCCAATGGAGAAAATTGCTCACTTTTCATTCCACATCGATAAAAACCTGAAATTCAAAGGATCAGATACTGAGATGCTTTCCTCTTATCGATTTTTAACTATTACTATGAATAGCTTTCTGGTCAATCTGTGGTTTGACTATTCAGGCTTGTCATAACACCATGATGTTGACAAACACAGATATTGCACATCTTAGACGTGATTATATATATCAAAAATGGTTGAAAGTTCAGTTGTACGTCCAGTGTGCAGTTCACAGTAAATGCTTATTTTATAACAGATGAAGATGGTTAAGCCTACAATCGATTCACTTTTATTCGAAGAGTTTTTAGAATCACCTTTTTATAGACGTCATCTTCAACTGTGAATTCTGTGACAAATATGCAGGTGATATGCTTTCAGAATTTCTGAGGAAAACTACGCGACAGGTGAATTGAATGAATTATTGATCAGTTGTCATGGTCGTGGATATGCTGAATTCTACCCCTTATCCAACAAGTGTTTCGTTGATGAAGAGAAAATATCATTGTTCGCCAAAATCAGACCTAACTTACATATAAGTCTAGATTCATGTGGCAAGTGAAACGATATTCACTCCTTGTGCTCTGCAGTATGGAAGATCTATTCTGATGTTATGATAAATAAAGTTCTCGAAAACATTCTACAAATATTTAAAACAACTAGTTCCATTTAAAGATTTGAATAGTGTTATTAGAAGACAGAGATTATCTGAAAAATAATGTGATGTATTTGCACTAAAAATTTCGAACGATCTAATCACACATTCACTTGTCAAGTCAATATATATGCAAAAGCTAAATTAAACAAAGTGACAAAAACAGAATTTAAGAATGATTAACAAGACAACGTTTGGTAATCCAATCAAATAAGGATTACCAAGGTAGGTTAAGAGTATTAATTAACTGTTTTGGTATACACA
Source organism: Trichobilharzia regenti (assembly GCA_944472135.2). Taxonomy (NCBI): domain Eukaryota; kingdom Metazoa; phylum Platyhelminthes; class Trematoda; order Strigeidida; family Schistosomatidae; genus Trichobilharzia; species Trichobilharzia regenti. The sequence continues at coordinate 16,385 of CALYDD020000353.1, read as the reverse complement.
GGGGCGGGTGGTTGCCTGAAGTTTATGAATGGCTATAGCCTCTGCGTATTTCATGAAGCGCCTTTGACCATTTTCATAGATGACCCAGCAGGCTGAGTTGACATCAATCTTATGATTCATCTTGATTAGGTGTTTATCCACAGACGAAGTTGGTAGTCTGACACATACGTCTATTGGTCTTTCACAATTCATTTAATTTTTCTAGCCATTTTGAGATATGCTCTCCAATCCTCACATGCAAAGCGTGACTTGACAAGTGAATGTGTGAATGTGGTTTCGCTAAATTACAGATGTCTTTTAGCTAAATTACAGAACTAAAGAAAGCATTTATAGTGAATTACGGATCCAAAGCTAGTATTCTTGCCACTATCACTGTCCTCATTGATAGAAGTTGAGAAATATCTATTGATCAGCCAGCTTGTATATATATACAGGGTTATTCGCGAAATAATTTGTCTCATATGGTTATGTATTCAGAATTTGTCTGTCGTGACCCAAACAATATTTTTAAATATTATCAGACACTGAGCTATAATATAATCTGAAATGTCTCACAGTTATGTATGTCATTTTGCCAGTCTGAGAAAATAGAAAAAAATAAAGAATTGATTTATTTATTTGAGAAGACGTAAAGTTTATAAACATACATAAGAATTCCATTGAAGCAACTTTGGTAGGACACTTTGACTACTTTGCATAAGATGATTTAGATATATTAACACTAGATTAATTCTCAACACGCGAATTTAAAGTTTGTAAAGGTCATTGAGAGAGGAAGACATGAAAAGGCCGGCTAGCTGTCTTTGATGATAGGTGCCTGCGTTCTATCTCTCCTCCGCCTTACCATCGCCTTCCTTGATAACAGGTAGTGTTAGCTGACAAAGAATGGATCAGATTGGAACAGAGACAGCCAGTGGTGGTCAAACTAAAGCCTGGCATCATCAGTCAATGAAATCCATAGCAGTTAGTTTGAGCCAGCCACGTGGGAATGTGTAGACTTCCTGTCTGGTCGGGGTCTTTATGCTGGTAAGAAGCAATGAAGATCGGACACAATTGGTGATATGGCTGGCTCAAAATCGTTCTCGGTGATGACTGTCACAGATGCACCACTCCTGGTGACTTATAATTTAATGGTTCTCTAAATCATGTTGGTTCGTGAAAATATTTACACTGTTGATGATCACAAAATAAAGTACATTAGGAAATGTGAATTTATGTATTCGATATGATGCAAACATAGAATAAGTGAAATATCGTCAAAATCGTTAACTAGATAAAATGTTAGAATATAATAAAATAAAGTGCAATAAAGGAAAACAAAAATGTAACGTGGAATAAATAAGGATAACAAATCCTTACAAGTGAATGCTTGAAAGTTATGTGAAATACACATTAATATCAAGACTACTGTAACAAAAGAGATCGTACAAATTGTTTTTGTACATGAAGTTCTCTCACAAATCTCTTGCCTCATAGTATGTACTACCAAAGCATCTGCTATACAAAGTAAATGCATTCGTGCACTCCCCTTCGGAAAACTTTGTCGAACTTCGTACATAATATTAAACGATGTGTCAGATGTTGCATGGTCAATATCTAAAATATGTAACAGCATAATTGAAATAATAACTCGACATTCTTGTTTGCTCCGTCAAACTGGAAGGTGTTTTCGAGAGCGATGGCGGGATATGTTTCTTGAAGAACATCCTCTGTGCCTAGCTCCACACAAGCAGGCCAACACGTAAATACGCATGGAATTAGACAACTGAGGTAATATTTCTAAGTCTTGCTGCAACACATTTTAGGTTCCTTATCAATCTCTGTATTACTTCCACGTAATTTTCTACTGGCTACTACGACGGAGATGTTGCCTCAAATGTCTAATTCCATGTGTATTCATATATTCACCTGATCCTGCGGAGCTAGCTACACTGGACGTTCGTCGAGGCTTTGGCAGTACATACTATGAGGTGAGAACTTTGTTTACAAAAACAATTTGTACGATCTGTTTTGTTACCATGGTGTTGATATTACTATGTAATTCGCATAACTTTCAAGGATTGAATTGTAAGGATTTGTTATCCTTCTTTATTCCACGTTATATTTTTTAAATTCATTTGATGTTATCATATTCTAACATTTTATCGAGTCTACTATTTTGACAATATTTCAGTCATCTTATATCTTCATCACATTATATTCACGAATTTACATTTTCGATTGAACTTTATTTTCCGATCATCTATTTCACGCTTGTTTATTGAACTTTAGGTCGATCTCGATTTATTGCGTTATCTACATTATATATATCTACAAAGAGTATTTGTTTGAAAGCAGTCATGGCAACAGAAGTGCTTTGTCAAGTTCACATGTGTGAGTGTTATGCTAGTCAAATGAGTAATACCATAATCCCTCACAGAACAAGTGAGCCTTGTAGTTTCGTGGCACAATGAAAATCTTCTGACAGATGGGTTGCAATTGACTAAATGATTCGCCTGCAATGCTTATATGTATATCGTAGCTGGAGTTCCAGCTTTTATTCCTCTATTATAAGGTATTAGTCACATGTTAAGTTTATTAGGAATTTCGGGGAGGTTGTCTGAGAATTTGTTTTGAGGCAAAATTGTTTAGTCTAATGGTTATTAAATAAACTGAGCCATTAAGTTTTAACATGAAGTTTATGGAAGTAATTAGACATACTTTCATGACAAACAGTGGGACCTGTAGATTCATTTAGAAATTAAAAGCAATAAACTTCAAAAGTTCAGCATAGCAATGTTTTTAAGTACAAAATAAAGGCGAAGGGTGATTACCACTTCGCCGTATGAAGTAAAATAATTATTATTCCTTCGGGTTCCAAGTGGAACATACCACTTCAACAACATATCTCTACTGTGTCCGATTTTCCGCTATACTCTTCATCTGAGCCCAATGACTGCCACAGTCTCTGATCTCATTCTCGCCACACTATCTCCTCCGTGTCACCCTCGCACCGACGACATAATTGATGCTTAGCCTGCATTACGTGCGATGTCGTTTCACGGCCTCCCAGTGAATACCCAATTCATTTCAATTTTCGCCTGCATATGTGATGAGTAATCGCTATCGCCCGTCGGTTTCTTGTCTCTAATTCTTTGCGGCCAGCTGGCTATTCGATCCTCAGTGTGGAGCCAGCGAAGGTAGCCGTTCATAAAAGTTTGCAGTTGCTTGTTGGAAATCCTTTTCGTGACACGGAGTGTAAGCTCTGAACCATATAGAAGAAATGACAGACTTTGTCCAGAGGAGTGTAGAAGATTTCCAAACGGATTTCATGTTGATAAGGGCGTGTCTTTTCTTTCCAATTCTGATTGACTGGCTGTGAAATCTTCATCCGTTTCACCGGCCTGTGTTTGAAACCGCGCTTCCTAGACAAGTGAAAGAATTCATCTCTGTCAAACCTATCCGATTATTGGTGATTGATGCTGGTTGTTGTTGGTGTTAGTTGGTTTGTTGGTTGGTTAGTTATTTTCATCACCTCCGTCTTCACCTGCAGTCGTATTTAAGCTGCCAACCAACCTCTTCAGCCATTTTGTTGCTTTTTACCTTCCTGCAAGTCTTTGAGTTTGTGTGACAATAAACACAGACCATCCACATCGAAAACCCAAATCTTCCGGTCTTCTTATCGATCGTACAATGTACTCCTGTATTCTCACTCACCAGAGCCTAGGGAGAGTGAGGAGGTATTTCAGAGTTTCAAAAAGTTTCAAACCCACTTAATCAAAGGGAAGAGGCTATTAAATTCAAGACGAATATAATATATCAATTACATTATAAATTGTTTGATTACTAAATGGTACATAGTGATATAAGTTTCCAGTACATTTCGGATTGTACTGGAATGTTTGGCATGCGATTCGCCCCTACAAAATGTAAGATGCTGCTACAGGACTGGACCACGTCAACTCCTAACTTAGTGATAGGGAGTGAAGTGATAGAACATGTTGACCATTTCACCTATTTGGGAAGTTGTATCAGCACAAACGGACTGATATAGGTGAAGGTTGGAAAAGAGCCAGTGGTGGCCAAACAAAAACATGGCCTCATCAATCCATGAAATCCTTGACAGTTAAACTGAGTCAGGTAGGGAGATGCAGACTCCCGGGTTGGGGGCCTCGGGACTCTAGGAATCAATGGCTGGAGACAATAGGTGACATGGCTCAAAATCGTTGTCAATGGCGCAGATGTATTCAGTCCCTGAAATCTTTCATATTCCTTTCTACCATTACCCATTCTGTTTCACTCTTATACTTGCCAAACTCTATTGATTCTCTTCACTTATCTTCTTGTCTACCTCTGTGTGCTATTTGGAACGTGGTAACTCGAACTGCTGCACTTCGGTGCCAAGTTCTATGTTGAATCCAGACAGACAGATAAGTTTCCAGTATGGTTACCACGTTAGGTGACTAGTCATCGCATCGAATGTAGACCAGTAGAAATTATTCAGCGCAAATGTTTAGGTGTATGAAATCCATTATTCCCTGTGACGCATCGCTATGACCACGACATTCACATAACGGGTGATTCTTACCTCCAACAGCTCACTAGAAATGACTGAATATCAATGGTCCGAATTCAATAAAGAATGTTCATCTACATATTGATGTACATAAACACTCGATTTTTTTGAGTTGTAATGTCTATGAATCTGAAGCACCAAAATAGTGTGAATTTAAATCACTCATATAATCAGGTTTGAGTACTTTCAAATTTCCAGAATGTGGGCGAAGTTAGGAACCTCATAGACATCTAATTAATAAACACCATTTTCTATTCAAATATTTTTCAGTGTATGCATGATAAGAGAATTATAGGCAGCAGCACAGCGGTAGAATGGTCGTCTAACGCGCCACACGTGGTCAGGGGTTCGATCCACGGCCGCCGAAGAGCCAATTCTTTACCTCGCTAAGCCAGTATAAGGACCTGTAAAGAGACAAGGTTGGGAATGAGGTTAAGAACCCAATCCAGTAAAAACAAATACCACTACTACCAAAGCTTCAAGGCTCAAACCTGAAGTCCTATGCTTTATTGGGAAAGTAAATGAAGTAAAAAGTAACAGAACACCAAACTTTCACTTAACAGAATGTCATACAATAAAAGATTCTTACATATTTCTGATTGAGGAGGTGGATCTAGCAATTTGTAAACAATAATTATATACATAAATTCGCTTCTTGCCTGGTGAAATGTTTGAAAGTTAACACAAAATTAAACAATTATCAAGATTTATCTCTGATAGGAGAATCGCTTGTGACCATTTTGGTCTACATCTAGAAAATACATCTGTACATGTTTTAATCAATTATATGACCCAACAATATGAAGAATAAAGGTAGCTCTCCCATATCGAACAATCATATGATATCGCATTGGAATTCTGCTTTTATTGTGATCAGAAATATTTCCAAATATTTGGTGAGTCTCCCTTGGGTTGAGAGTGGAACACATAGAGCTTCTACAACACACCAACATTTAACGCTATTCTCTACGGCCTCCCTCTTTAGTTCGCTGCATGACTTTCCATAGTATCTCATCTCTTCCTCCCATGATCTCCTTAATTCCCCTTTAAGATCATCGCTCAACCTGTCGTTTCCCATTCGAATTTCACTCCAGGTACTGCATGGGGATCAATGACATCCGACGGTCTCCTTAGTGTGTATCTGATCCATCCCCCTTTTTTGTGTGGTGGTAGGTTCTTGGGTGGTTTGTTCTCATAGTTTCTTGTCGCTAATTCCTTGTGCTCACTAAAAAGATTCATAATGAGATTTCTGTAAACAGTGAAGGTAGACAGACAATCTCATTGCGAATTACCTTTAACTCGGTTACACTTTCAGTTTCTGAAGAAGCTATCAGTTTTCACGCCTTTTACTTCTGTCAGCTTTTCATGAGTGATAGAAATTGGAGGCAAATGAAACCGTTTTCTTTGAATTCGCAGACTATATATTACAAAATGCATAATGAATTACCGTGAAGACTCTACCGTTTTCTTATTTCAATCATGAAGAAACATCGATCCATGGGCTAGACGAACATTTGTGACACCATCAACTATCACATCCAGAACTGCGAATTTTTCAACTTTCAAAAGTCGGCGAATGAGGAAATGTAAAGTGGGAAAAACCTTGAGAAACAGGTTAACTTCATCCAAAGAGGAATGGGTTAGATGCAACATTTAATGCCAACTTTCCTCACTCGTTCTACATTCCCAGTATTCTCACAGAAATAATTGCCCATTTCAACCTATTTCCCTGACACTTCCACCTACGTCACTCTTGTCTCAGGATTTCATCTTGAACTGCCATCGGTTAGTGAACCATTGGAAAGCCGGCCTGGAGTACTAGATATCCAGATGTTTCGCTTTAGTTTAAGACTCCTCATAAGTACACACTCACTGGGATTTGAACTCACGACCTTTCGGTTACAAGGCGAACTCGTAAACCAATAATTATTGGCTTAAGTTAATGGTCTACGAGTCCGCGCTGTAATGGGAATGTCCTGATTTCGAGCATCGGTGTGTGAGTACAGATATGTATTCCCACACCAGGACGAAACAACTGTCCAAATATTTTTGACTATTAGCTTTTAGAATGAAACGCGAAAACATAAAATAACCTACAACAAACACGAAACATCACACTGATCTCAGTGTTTTATCCGGCATACACCTAATAACTGAATCATGCGATATAAAGCGCTTACAGAACTGACGACAGTATTTCTCGCCTAAAAAACGTAGATGAAATATATATAACAAGCAACAAAGGTTAATAAAACAGGAAATAATCAATTCATCAAATTTCGGTAGAACTCTTCAGCTGAATACTCTACATACACGGATATATATATATATATACTATTGGAAATACATTGGGCAATATAAGACTAATAAGCAAATGAACGACATTGAATTAATCATGCAGAAAGACAGGTGGGAATATTTTTCAGGTCATGGTCAAATAGATAAGGGGAGAGGGAATATGAAAGATTAGAATTCAGATGAAATGAATTACGCTTCCATCGCCGCTTAGATAAACAATTAGTCATTAGATAATATGTCAAAAATTGTGAACTGAGTAATATTGACAATAGTAGTCATAATAATAATAGTGCCGAAGTCAGTTAAGATAATGCTGCTGATAAAAGATAGTTTTAAATGAATCAAGAATAACTGTAATAATAAGAGGTAGAATAAAATGTTAATAATAACAGTTAGTAAGTAAAACGTATTACCATGGTAGATTCAGAGTGACGACCATCTCCTTTTGTACACAGAAACCTAGTTTATAAACTCGAACTGCACAAGCTCCTTCGACATCAGCTGAGAGCATCTTCATGTTTCTTTGTCTGCTGACAATAACAGTGAATGACTTGACAGCGTTGATGTCCATAGTCCACAGACCACAAGATGGTTGTTATTGAGCTTTTGGCAGTTTGAATTCAGCTGTTTTCAACCACTTTGGTGAATGCTCCATCATGAGAGTAGACAATCGCCTCACAGTACTACCTATGTATTTGCTTCCACAAACACTAAATTGATTCATGCATTTTGAAGTGTCGACTGGTCTTTCTCATTATGCTGAAGCATTTGCTTGATGGTGTCAAGGACAACAAGGTTTACAGCATAATAAGTTCTCTTGATAGCTTTATTGAATCTTCGTTCGACTACTCCTCGTACATCATCTCCTTTGATCGGCAAATTAATATAGGCAGATTTCTTGGGAAACTTTTGTATATTTTTGCATGGGCACATTTCTATAGAGTATTTATTAATGAGCTTCTCAGGATATTTATTCACAAATAGCATATCGTTCGGAGCATTTGTTTCATGCTCATCTGTACAGTCAGGACAGATTTTACCTCCTCTATTTATTAGAGTTCTGACTAATTTATTTTTAAGCTGGATTGGCAGAAACCTCTTGATATGTGTGTACTGCCTTTTTCATGAGGACTTTCTGAATATAGATCTTTCAAATATGCCGTCAGTCCTTTTCATAAGAGAAACGTCAAGGAATTTAACAATAGCATTTTTGTTGTGTACCGTTGTGAAACTGAGATTCGGATGGCAAGAGATGAATTTTTATCAACATATCTTCAGCTATTGATCTGCTTTCACAGAACATTGCAAATATGATGTACAATTCACAAAGTATACAAACGTCGATGAGATATATAGTGAGTGAATATAAAGAACGTTAATCTGACAACAAATTGAGCTTAGGATTGATTCTGTTTGAAAAAACACAGGATGAATTCAAAAGGTCAAAGATATTGTCTCTCAATTAGGAGATAAATTATAATGAATAAATTTAAGGATAAGAATACTGTAAGAAATGTGTTTGCGTTTGAGTCTGTTTGAGTCGTATTGTTACTCAAACATCACACTAACGTTGCCAGAAGAAAGATCGAACTTCAGATATCTAGCTAACATACGCCCTTATCTAAATAGTTCGCCAACAATGTGGTATTCACAGGGTGGACTTACACGTTTTGTTTGTCTTTGCTTCATCTTTAGTTGTATGGCGTAATTAGGCGTTGAGAAATAAAAAAAATGAATAAATTCTCAAATTACGGAGAAATCCAATGTACTATGTTATGTGCTCTGAGCTGAATAGTTTATTGCGAAGCTTTCATTGACCTACTAGACAACATCGACAGCGCATACTTCCATTTGTGGAAGTGACCTTTCAGATTTCTCCACAAGCTTGTTAGTCATCTTTCCTGACGAGTGACCTTGAACGTGATTGGTTGTTTTTGCATTTCTTTACACCCTCTAAGCTACTTGTGTATTCGTACTGATTGTTTCCTTGACTTCAACACTGACCATTTGTGTATGGGACTTCCTTCTTATTGATTAGTAGTTTTTTTTCTATTTCTATGTATCTATTGATTGACGATTCACTGGAATACCAGGCTTCTAAAAATACTCTATCATTCTTGTTGTTTCCTCTGTCTAATATTTAAACGCTGGTTGTCCCATTGGAATTGATGTCGTGTTTGTTTGTATGCAGTGAGGTGAGTGGGGGAGTGGATGTCATGTCTTTGGTGGCTAGTTTGTGATCATAGATACGAAGATGAAGGAGAAGTAGTCCACTTTGGTCAGTGTAGTGTTTTTCACAGTTGTTACAATTTGTCGATGATGTTGGTTTTATCTTCTTTCTCTGTTGAGTCTTTTTTGTTTGACATAGAACCAGCCGGCCAAGTGAAGTGATTTTGCTGGTATGTGTGCGGCGTCCATTCCTCATCAAGGCCTAAAGAGTCTTTCGGGGAATTCTGAGATATCTCATACGTTTTCCTTAGGGGCCTTTAATTTGATAGGTTGGCTTAGGAGTATATGTCTGTTGTTGAAATTCCGTGAATATCCATTCTTATGAAAGAGATACATGAGATATTGTCCTTCAATTTTCTTTAAGTTGGTAGTGGTGCAATGAGTCTTGGCTGGCCTCTTGAATAGTGTTTGTACAAAATTCCTTTTGTGTGTTATTCGATTGTTGCTGTTGTACTTGAGTATTTAGTCTGTATGAGTTGATTTTCTATAAACTTGAGTTCCTGATTCCACTGTGGTTGTTCACCTGACTATGACGCCAAAAAAATGGGTATTCGTTATTGGATTCCTCTTCTCTTGTGAATGTGATGTCGTTGAAGATGTTTTTAATAAGTTGTGAGTTTTTCTCACTTACAAGGAAGCAATCAGTACTGATACAAGTAGCCTACAGTGTGTGAAAACACACAAAGACAATCAATCGCGTTCAGCGTCACCCACCAGAAGAGATGACTTGTAGAGTCATGGAGAAATCTAAAGCTCACTTTCACAAATTGAAGTATACGCTGTCGATGTTGCCTAGTAGAACAATGAAAGCTTTTTAAATAAACCATTCAGCTTACAAAACGCAACTGCATCAAAATAATCCACATGAGCTACAAATCCTCTAAATCATACCCAGATTCGATGTGTATATTAACTTTAGACCATATAAAAGTAACTAACTTTACATATTAGGAAATATATTTCGTATGAAATGTTTTTAAGTGGACACTATTTAGTTTAAGTGGTAATATGATAATCGACAGAAAATCTGAAAGTGACTCTCCATGATCTTAGAATTCTGAAACATTCCTTTATATACTTGCATCAACTATATCCTAAGGAGAAATTTATTCACCAACTCTCCATAACTTCTGGTCTATAAGTCCTTTTCCAGAATCCGATGTGCAGAACAGTGTGGTGTGGCTCAGCTTAGTTTTGTTGATGAACACTTCTGAAGGCATCAGGTAAAAGAAATGAACATTTTGCCTTTTCTGCTGATCTCCAGGTAATGTCATTCACAGACGTAAATACTTGGCGTTTATATTTTTCTGACTTATGAGATGTCATTCTGAAAGTACACAGGCCTTCACAGAACACCTTTTAATCCAATGATGAAGGAGTATAAGAGCCTCCTTGTGCAATAATTCTTATCCCCATACATCCGTCTATTAGCTCATTTATCGTTTTCCATGGAATGTCAAACTGATACACTCTGCTGACTTTCAAAGTACCTAGAATGCGCGAAAAATGTATTTTACTTTCAGGTATTTACGGTTAACTTACGGTAGCATGGGCTAACACCTAGCATAAACAGTTACGTCATACTCTGAGTAATAATCTGTAATAGATTTTAGACAAAGTTTACATGAACTGATGTTAGTAATAGTTATAATATAAAGTAAGCAGCCGAAGGAGGAATCCATATGCACATATAAGAGATGGAATAAATTAACATACCTAACCAGAAAGAAAATGCACTAACCACCATCAACGGGAAAGGTTTTCAAGGAAGTCCCTTGTTTCACTTAGGGAAGTCAGCATCGTTGCAGGAGTAGCCGGTACAGATAAGGATGTCAGGGTTAGGATCTTAATTAGACATGGTAGTTGGACCGCCCATTTTACGCAATTGTGCATCTTTGCATTATGATTAATTGGCTTGTCAGTTCGCTCTTCATGAACACAGGTAATACACATTACAAGTGACCACGAACTGACTACAGTCGGAGTCTTTTGAAAACTATGGGTTTGTGAAGGTTTACTTCGTCCAAATTTGGAGCCATTATACAAAGTACACCAATGACTTCACTACTAGGTATCGAAGCCTTGAACTTTCACATCACAAGGTAAGCTTGATAAACATTCAGCCAATGGGACAATTTCGATTACTGGAGTGCTGATATGTGCAAACCGCTGAAAATGGCCAAACAGAAGTGGAAGACCTGTCAACTGTCCCTTGGTTCTTTCTGGTATTCTATCTGAAGTAACTTTATGACTAGTCTTAGAAACAAGCAAGATTTCTTAGTACAGTCCACCTGCTCACGACACGGTCTTTTCACGTCAAACAGTGATGTTAGACGCAAACAAATAGAATATCATCGTGCAAGTTTCTGAATATACAGTCCAAAGGAGAGGATACTGCGTGATATACACTATAATAACTAACTTACAGACGTAAAACTCCGCTTCATTGTGAGCTAAAAGATTTAGAATTGTTCGTGAGTTTTCATTCCGTAAATAAATTGCTCAATCTGGTTTATGGAATCAGCACATACTGTTGGTTCAGTTGTATAAATTTACATCAGATGACTCGTCTGTTCATAAATAAACATTGAAATTCCGCACTAGGACTTTTTCCTCTTTGGCTTCGTGACTGGAAATATGGACATCTATATATACGCCTCTTATATAGAGGTGTTTTTGCACTAGTCCTTGTAGCTGACATCGGCATAGGTAAACGTCAAGCACCCCTAACTGCCAATCAACGAATGACCTTCAACTAGCCAATCACATCACAAGGGCCTTTTTGGTTATGGAAAACACATGTCTATAAAAAAATGCATAAAAATAGCATAAGACTCTTGCATGAAGTATCCTTCTCTGACATGTGATACAAACATCTTCCAGTTTAGAATAGGAGTATCGGCTGAAAAGTTACAAAACATTCTGTACACATATATTCACCCATATGACATCCCACTAAACCTATTTCCTAACCTTTTCCAAAAGCCTTCTTTAGAATTGGTGTATGTCCGTGTAATGGAACCCACAAAATCATTAGAATGGTTCACTTTGTGATGGACACATCCAAAGGATGACAAAGAGCTATAACCTTTACACTCATCGATGTTTATATTAAAGATTCCTGTTTCACCAGTCGAGTGATAATAGGTTCTCAGGTGGTTGACCTTCTGTCTGCTGTTCTCTTCATGAATCCTTTCTGTAGAGAGGTGTCATATAGCGGATTACCCAAACATTGTTGGCTTGTTCACGGCCACGGCCGTATTTTTTCTTCAACGAGACAGATTCGTCCACGTGTACGATGACACCTTCTTCTCCTCTCAATAACGAAGTACTTCTCTCCATTTTGCATGGTGCGATACCTCTGCAGGGCTGGTATCAATGAACTGTAGATACGTAGCTATTTTCAGTTTAAGCAGCTGCACCTCTCACAGGCTGTTTTAAGACCGATTAATTAACAAATATATAAAATCTGGGTTAAGAACAGATGAGGCCTGTTAAGAAATGTTCCAGCCAAATATTAGAATCATCAATTCACCTTCCCTAACACTAACTTGTCTCAGATAAATTGTACAAAGACCTGCTGAAGCTTTTAATATTCATGACACCTGCATTTGAACAAAACTTTGTCTCCTATGCAACCCCATATCTAATCAGTGCTGGAAAACCTTATCCTCACCAGACTGCAAGTGCAGCTGCATTACAGTGCGTATTTGACTCGAATCAAGCGGAACAGAAACTTCAACTCATGTTGATGAAACGCATTGAACTATTCAAGATCATTCCCTGATTAATACTTAGTGGTGCTTAAAGTTTACCTTAGCCATGCAGATATTTATTTTGAGTGACCAAGAATGATGCATTCAATATCAGAGAAAAGGGCATTCCTTGTTTCAAAAGTACCTTCTCTACAGATGAAAATTCCAAATGCATAAAGAAGACTTCATTGTAAACTTAAAAGAGAGTCGTAACTCAGTATTGACATTATGTTGACGTGGTTAGTTGTGACATGTGTCATTGTGATGTGTGCATTGATGGTTTAAGGCTTCTCAAGCTGCACTCAAATTTCTTTTGTCTGAAGGCAGAAGCTTTGAGCTGTTATTCTCCCAAATGGCAAACATGAATACTGTGTTCCTACCACTCAACCTGGATGAAACTGCAGAACTGTCAAATTCTGCGTGAGTCATATTATCACCTAATCAGTAGACTGAACTCATTGTCTCGTAAGTTCCCCTTTTTGTTGATAGGGATAACGTAGCACAAAACACTTGAGTGATTGCCCTGAACATTTTTCGGGGAATGAAATAAATGTCTCCTGTATATTTTACAGCCATTTTAATGCTCTTATTCAAAGACGTATCCTCATTTTATCGTAGGATTTTCACTGTCGATCCATGAAACAAATATCAGAACTTCAGTTTAAAAATTCCATCAATTACCTTGAACTGAACAAGAAAGTACACCTGTCAGGAATGAAAAACAGGAGGATAGAGTGAAAATAATTTTTTATGATGAGATAGTGGCTTCAAAAGTATTCTGAATAATAATTACTGATTTATCCTGAAAATATGCCTCTAAACATAATGCAGAATTTCCAGTCTGTTTTATTGTAGGACGTTTACTGCTTGTGTAAAATCTTCAAGTAACTGCTAATGCATCTCTTGAAGCAGTTATCTTCCATCCGAAGTATGCTCCATTACTCTTCAGTTTCTTCCATTTTCTTCTTTCTGAAATGTATGCGTGAGAGATAGATCTCAGAACTTACCCTTCTCTTTCATTTTACACACGGACAAGAAAATTTTCCAATTTCTTGTCTGAAACGATTTACAAGTGTTTCCCTTTGAATTTATGAAGAGTTTCTTTGTATATTTCAATCTTTTAAGTGATATTTGAATTCACCAAGGCTCCGTTGACAGTTAGAAGTTTTCATTTAAACTGTGGGGAACCAATAAGCCAAGGTGATATTGTCATTATTTCCTTGCGTTCCGAGCGCAACAAACCGCTTCTTCTATTTTTTGCTGTCGTCTTCACCTGGGTCCACGATCGCTCATAATCTCTCATCTCCTCCTCACCACACGACCTCCTCCATGTCACCTGTGAACCGAAGACTCACTCGTCGCGTGATGGATGGCCGGCGTTGCGCGCGATGTCATTCTACAGTCGCCTCACTGTATGCCTGATCCAATCATCTCCATTTTCTCACACATTTTTGTTGAGCGATTGGCTCTCGTGCATATGGAAGGAGTGACTTCACAAGGGTGCTGAAACTCTGAGTTTTGTTCCTTATGTTGGGTGGAGAAGATTTCCAAACCGGTTTCAGTTTGATAAAGGCGTATGTTGCCGTTCTGATTCTGACTGGCTGGATTTGACATATTCATCTGTGCCATCTAGTATGTAGTTGAAACGATACCTTCTGCTTAGATAAGTGAAGGAGCTACCTCTTTGAAGTTTCTCCTGTTGATAGTGATTGGTGGTAGTTGTTGGTGGTGGGGGTGGTGGTCAGTTATTTGTATCACCTCCGCTTTCTTTACCTGAAATTCTGTCTTCGCTGTTGGCCAACCTCTTCAGCTAGTTTGTTGGTTTTCGCCTGCCTACAAGTCTTCGAATTTGTGTGACATTAAACAAGCATCATCCACACGCGAAATCCAGATCTTCCAGTCTTCTCATCAGTCTAATGCATTCCTTTCTTCACTCTCCCAGAGCACAAAGTATAATTCAGTTCACTACAATTAAGAATCTTTGGTGGTGGTAGTCACCGGCCTTGTCTTACGCCTGTAGTCAATTCGAACGCCCCACTGAATTTTCTGTTGTGAATTATCTGAGACGTGGCATTATTCTAAAACTGCCTGACGAATGAGGTCGATAAAGACTTGGACATTGCACGCCGTACTGTTGAACTAGTTTCCAAATAACTACTCAGTCAACGCTGTCTGCCGAATGCCTTTTCGAGTTAGATGAAGGAAGTTGGTGTAGAGGTTTAACTGCCATTCTATGTTTTGTTCTGCGATGATGATACATAGAGTTGCAATTCGATCAGCACACGATTTGCCTCTCCAGAAACTTGCTTGTTCCAGAAGGAGTTCCGTATCCAGTGCATCCTTTGTTCTCTCTAGGATAATGAGACTTAGTACTTTAATTGGCGTGGACAAGAGGAGCAACAAACACCGGTTATGGCATAGGGAGACCTAAGTCGTCCTTCTTTGTCAGCTTGACAAGGTAGCCCTTCTTCCAATCCATTGCAAACATTCCTTCCGTCGAAACCCTTTGCAATAATAGCGTGAGCATATCTGCCGCAATCTCTGAGTCCGTTTACAGTGCTTCGGGTAGGGAAAATTTAATCTGATCCTGCTACCTTCTCGACAGGACTTCGGCAGATTGATCGCATTTGAAGTTCTGGTAGGCAGCAGGACCAGACGGATATGATATGCTTCACCTGATTTTCGTAATGGTAGGAAATTTCTACTGAAAAATTTAGTGATGATCTACAAAAGATATTTTTACAATTCTTAAGACAAATTAAAAACAATAACTTGGCACTTCCCTACTCCTGAAGGCGCTATCCTTCTCATACACATCATCACATAGGATGTCAGGAAATAAAAGTGTCGTGGCGTTCTGGGCAAGGATGATATATACTGTCAAAAGTCCTGTATTTCGCATGAAACTAACGTCTGTTCTGATTCATGTATGATTGAGATTATTTCGTCTTCCATCGTTTCATAATAAACTTTGGAATATTTTCCAATTTAAGAATTTACTCCTTAAAACATTAGAAGTTTAATGTCTCTGGCTTGTTATTTTCAATGAACTCACAGTATCGAGTTTGGGCTGACCCATCTAGATAAAAAAAATTGTAGAAATCGCATAAATTCACAATTTTTAAAATGCAAAATAATGAAATAAGTAGACTGAATCATAAATATACATTGGATCTATCATTCTAAACATCTTTTGAAAAGTCGTTTATACAGAATATATATGTCTGTCCGTCTGGTTTCAACATAGAACTTTGCAACGGTGTGCAGCAGTTTGAGTCGCCACACTTCATTTAGCACACGTATTAAGTGAAAAAAGTGAAAAGAAACGCAAAATAGAGATAGTGAACAGAGATATCAGGCAAAACAGAACAGTAATATTCGAAAACAACATTGTTTTATTGGAAATTGTAAGTCACATTACCAGGGGATGCATCTGTGCCAGCCATCACTGACAACAATTTTCAGCCATATCACCGATTGTCTCCAGCCATCATTGGTTTTAACCTTCTTGAGGACCCCACCCAGGAAGTTCACATCTTCCTACGTAG